>JAWZYT010005701.1:0-38766 GCA_034508575.1 Petrolisthes manimaculis
AGTATCCTCTCAAAGCCTCAAACTTCAAAGCTGCCTCTTCAAACAATTCTACGCCTTTTATTTATCATTTTTTCACCCCTTCCACCACACTTTTATTTCTGTTATTTCCATGTCCAAAACAAGTTTCCTTCAGTTTCTTTCACTGACTAATAGAATTATACCTTCTGATAAAAGTAAGAACGCGTTTTTCAGTTCCTTGCAGTCTTTCCTATCACAGATAAGAAAAATGCGCTCAGAGGAGGGGGGGTCGGTCGAAGAGCTATATAGGTTGGGTCCTATTATTATTAAACCAATCAGGCTTTTTTCTTTGATTGTAATATATTACTAATGATTTGGACAATGTTGTTACGGCGTGTATTTCACAGAGAAGTAATTGAATTGTATTAATATTACACCTAACTATAGTACATTCACTTAAGGCTTTTTTCTTTGATTGTAATATATTACTAATGATTTAGAAAATGTTGTTACGGCGTGTATATCACAGAGGAGTAATTGAATTGTATTATTATTACATGCACCTAACTACAGTACATTCACTTAAGGCTTAGCCAGTGCATGCCTGTGAGCGAGATTAAGCTGGTAAGACGTTATCAAGGGATTGCAGGCAACTAATTCCTCGAGGAGGTGACAGGAAATGCAGATGTTAGTGTTGTTGAGTGCAGGGTCTATTATAATGTTCAACAATATATTGGGTTGAATAGCCTCCATTAACAACATTTTACTCTATGTAAGGAAAGTTATGCAGTAGTAATCACGCTCTTCATGCTCTCTATTTACGTATCCTTTCCCAGGTTGTCGGAAGAAGATTGACTACATATAAAAGTGTATATTAATATTTGAATCATGTACTGTGTTTCAGATGTCCTGCCAGACCCTAATGACTACATATAAAGGTGTATATTAATATTTGAAACATATACTGTGTTTCATAATTATTAATATACTACCAGACCTTAATAACTACATAATTATAAAGGTGTATATTAATATTTGAAATATGTACTGTGTTTCAGATGACCCATGTTCTTTATTGATAGTTTCCTTGGTGGAAGACTCGTCCTGAAATAATTTGTTTACGACTAGCGATGCTCCATCTTCATAAACAAAATGCCTTGCCCTCGTTATCTGATTTTATGGATTTTCTAATAAAAATAAAGGGATACTGATGCAATAAATAGAATAAACTTAAGTTCCTGATTGCATAACTTTTCTAATATCACTTTTAAATGGTGAAAATGCACTGATTTCCTTTCAGTCTACTGTATCTGACATGAAGCAAGTTAATGGATAGGTTCTAGTATTCTTGATGTTTAGGTCTTTGATTCGTTGAATGGATTTATGTTATGAAAGCACAGGTATGTGTTTATGTCTATTTGTTGGTTGGGTAGTGAACCAGATAACTTAAAGACGAAATATTTTCACAAAATATTTGGGCCTTATCAAATCTAGAAGTAGATAAATTTTACTACAGTAGATCCTGGTAAAAAAAACGTCGACCGGAATTATTTTTACATAAACAATAAGCAGTTACCTACAAGTGAGATGACTACATCATCTAGAAAGAAGGGAACGAAGCGAGAAGAGACACAGAAGCATCTGGAAAAATAGCTGTAAAAGTAATGGAATTTATATCAGAGGTTTGGATGATAGTGAAACGTGGGTATAGAATGCCATAGACTTTATTTGACTTTTTGTGAATGTCCAGTTACGTTTTAATTTATCAGGTAAGTCTTTACATTATAATAACCAAATATTCTAAAAAAATAAATGGAGAGGATGCATTTTTCCTACTTTAGAACACTATAGTGTAGATTCTTTGTTATGATGCTCTGCCTACAATGTAGAGTGGCACTGGCCTACTCTCTCACACTCACCTCCACTCCAGTTCAACTCCTACCCTCTCTACAGTTTACCTATCTCTCTCTCTCTCTCCTCTCTCTCTCTCTCTCTCTTCTCTCTCTCTCTCTCTCTCTCTCTCTCTCTCTCTCTCTCTCTCTCTCTCTCTCTCTCTCTCTCTCTCTCTCTCTCTCTCTCTCTCTCTCTCTTCATTCCTCCTTTTTCCCCAATTGCTCCCTCCGTCCCTGCTTTCTCCTCCCTCCGTCCCTTCTCTCCCTTCCTCCCACTCTAAGTTCATTACGTTTCTCTCTCCCTCTCCCCACTCCCTCCCCACCTCCTTGATCGATCCTTTCCTCCTACCCTCTTTCAGATCTCCCTCCTTTCATATTCACTTATTTACTGTACTCTTTGTCCTTGGGATCCCTTCATTAGTCTGTCAGTTCCTTCCCTTTTATTCACCCTCCTTGATATATCCTTGTCTGTATTTATATTTGTATTCCTTCTCTCGTCTTTCCTCCCTTCAGATATTTCTTTTTTTCCAATTTTCCCATTCATTCCATGTTCATAACTTCACTTTCTTAGTCTCACAGTTCCCTTCCTCTAGTCTCACAACTCCTCCTCTCCTTACCTCCCTCTGCCTGCAACCTTCCTCCCTCCCTCCCTCCCTCCATCACTTCGCTCCGCTTCGCTCCTCCTCTTCCCCCCAGACTCCTGCATGCGGTCTAGAATACAGATGCATCTTGGATATGTCGACGTCTGAGGTGGGTGATTGGTGGATGAAGTGTGAGTTGTGACTCAAGTGGTTGATGTATGACTGAGAGGGTTGATGTTAGGGTAAGGAGTATGATGTGTGGATGACGTGGCTGCCGTGTGGTGGATGTGGATGAGACGTGAGTTGTGTGGATGAAGAGGCAGCTGATACATGGAAGATGTGGTGTGGGTGAAGTGATTACTGTATAAGAGAAGAAAATTGCTATCTGGGCTGAGGTATAGAAAGTGTGTAGCCTGAGGTAATAAATATATGGTTGAGATGATTCTTATGTAAATGATGTGAATGGCGTGTGAGTCAGTATGGTGGTGGTTGACGTGTGTGTATTGTGTAGTTGAATGGTGGTTGACGTGTGTGTATTGTGTAGTTGAGTGGTGGTTGACATGTGTGTATTGTGAGGGTGAGTTGGATCATGTGACTTAGGTGGGGTACAGGACAGGGTATCATTAGGAGGCAATACACGGCTTCATTCCTGGCATTTCGGGATGGTCCGGGAGACAAGCTCCCTGTCTGGGTTAATTTCGTGGAATTGTAAAGGACTGTCTATGCAATGCTCTCAGTTATATACGTAATAAGACCTATATCGCATCAGATTCTCTACTTCATAATACTTAGCTTCTAAAGAGTGTTATCGGGTATGATACTCTTTCGTTGGTCTGACGAAAAACACGAAATTTTATTCGCCAAACTTAGGAGATTCGAGGCATTCATTAAGAAACATGGAGTACTCTGCCTTGTAACCAGATAATTATAATCTCTTGGATTAAACTAATGCATCTTTTCACCTTTGGGAACTTTATAGGAGTGTTATAGCTATGCATAAATGACACAGAGCGGTTTTAAATTTGCACCACCACAAGTCAAGCAAATATACCCTAAGAATTCCATATGGAAGCCGATGCAAGCACTCACATTCATACCAGTTCACTCAATAATCCGAACCCATTTTGGGTGACCTGGATTCTGTGCTGCTCTCAGTGCCGTCCCTGATGGCAAGATTTATGTGTTTTGGTGTCAGTGGCATCATACGTCTTGGTGACAGTTATGCTGCTGGTCAATTGCCAGGGCATGTTGTCTTTCTATCAGTGTTGTTGCTGTAGGAATATCTAAGTGTTAGCTGTCTTGTTGTTATCTTTGTATGATATTCTGTGACTTACTTGTTAATGTGCAAAATACTAAGATGTTATGTGTGATGATAATTATGTGACTTGGTGATGTGCAGTGCTGTTGTTGGTGTCAAATGTTATGATGTTTATTATGTGATGTGAAGTATTCGTCGTGGAGCTGTCTTGTCTTCAGCCCCACTTACATACATACATACTGTACATATACGAGGGGTCTTGGCGTCCAATAATTATGAGAGTCAAACAACCTCCATCCTTCATAATAAACAGTTTTTGTTCCAGATTATTGGTTGGGTAAAATTTATGTATATATATATATATTTTTTTTTTTCAATTCAACTATTTATGTATGGTGTTCATTTTATATCTATTTATTTTTCTATTTACTTAATTATGTATAGTATATTTTTTATGTGTCTGGCAGTACTTTTCCCTCTGGCAACATTGGTCATAGTGAGTTGGCCTTAGGGTCTCGGCTGTTGCCATAGTACCGGTACCTGTTGTTTTGGGCCCAGATTTGTTTCCCTCAGCCCCTTACCCATCCTACAATTTCATCAGTTTTTTCCCACCAAACTTCATCTCCCCTTCCACCACTCATCACTCAACCAACCCCATCTCTTCTTCTCTTCTTTACCTCTATTCCTCCTTCCTAGTTTTGCCCACACAACCCCATATCCTCCTCTTCTCTACCTCTATCCTTCCTTCCTTATTTCGCCCCATCTCCTCCTCTTCTCTAACTCTATACCTCCTTCCTCCTTTCACCCACACAACCCCATTTCTTCTTCTCTTATCTATCTCTGTCCCAGCTCCTCCAAGGCGGCCTATTCGGTTAGTCACTGTGGGAAGGAACGACGATACAAATAAAAATATAGGAGGAAGTGGAGCGAAACAGTTCTTATACGTAATGGGTCTGGTGATTTAGGTGGCAATATGTCATAAAATTTTACCTCGCCATATACTACTGGGTTTAAGGCCCCTCGCCCCACTCCTGATTTATGGAAATGGAGTGTTTTGCCGAGGTGCTCCTGCCGCTGGTCGTGTTAAGAAGCTCATTTACCAAAGTTACAGTATGGCTTTCCCTGTAAAGAAAAAGAGCTAATGAAGAAAAATAATGTATATAAGTCAGCAGCTGATTTTCAAAGTATGTACTGGTGGGTTTGGGGGTAAAGGTGAGAATTAACACTGTTGTTTATAATTCTCGATGGGATTTATCAGTTTTTTTTTTATTATATACTAATGTACTATCAAAGACAAAAGTGGTGTCGCTGTTTTGTCCGATGTTTTAATATAACTCGTGAAACATAATGAAATCCACACCACAATAATGTTTATGCCAAGTATAGGGTTAACTCTTTACCATAATAGGTTTCCACCATATTTGACGACACCACTTTTGTCTTTGATAGTACGTATATTTTGTTGTACTAAGACATGTTTTATATAATGTTATTACAGTATCCCTCCTGGGGGAAAGTAACTAAGTTCAAGAATTTGGATAATACTCTCAAGATTTGAGCCCGATATACAGTATTGGTAATAATAATTGCCTAATTAACCCAAATTTTCATGACCCCGGACCTTGAAAATTTTCCCTACATTCCTCCTACCCCCCTCACATTCTACGTTTTGTTTTCCAGGTTCCAGTTGGTCAGGATGGGTCGAGCAAAATCCCAAGTCTACATTTAGGTAAGTTCATACATTGTATTTATATTATCCAAGCGCTTATAGCCCGATTAGGAACATGCAAAAGAGTTAGAACTTATATGCATGTGCTTGTGTATTATGACTGTGTGTTTTTCGGACGTGCATGCGGTGAAAACGTTAGCTTTGCCAATCTTACAAGACAGGAATGTATAAATTTTCGTCAACTTGCCATCAACCATAGAATGATCTTCGAGTCTTACTACTAATACCATACTTGAAAGGTTTCTGTTGGTATAGATTTTCTTGGCTTGTATTAACTTATCAGCATTGTCTCTAGTGGCATTCTAGTTGTTAGGGTTGGATCCATTAGCAAAGTTTGGCTGGAGTTTCCCTCACAGTTGTTACATGCAAGCACACACACCCACAGATTTTGTTCCCAGGTGGTCATCCTTCCCCCTCCCTTTCCATCCTTTTGTCTCTCGCTTCTCTCCATATTTCCCTCACTTTTCCCACCATGGAGGATTTTCACACAACCTGTTAGTGCAAGTGAAGTGGAGGTAACGGAAGGTCTTCTACCTCCGTTTTTAACATATATAAAGACACTTAGCTCCTCTCATGACTTTCGACATTACCTTATCATTTTCTCTGGCACAGTCAGTTGCTTAGTATGCAATCCTTTGAAGCGTATCTAATGAACAATACGTCTGGAGACTGAAACTAATTTCTAACACAGCACCAAAGCAGTAAGTATCAAACAACAAGGACCAGAGACACATATATTATAATTATAAAAAGCTGTGGTTCACCAATCTTGTGTGAGAGAATTAATACCCAGACTGTAGCCTGGCTGAAAAGCTTTCTAGTTAAACTGGTAACGTAAGGGTTCACTTTTCACCGAGAATTCCAAGTTGCCCTTCGTTCCATGGCTCCCTCAGGCACCCCGTCCAATTAAATTTCTCCCTCGTTTTTCAAAATTGATCATCAACCCTTTTCCATTCTGCTGTCACTTCATTGGTTGCTCACAGTTTTCTTCCGTGATATATTTTTTTATTCGATTTCCGACGTACCACTTGCATACCCAAGGCCTTGATGCATGCCCTTACACAACCAAGCATCCATTCTACACAGATAGGCTATATATATATAGTTTGTAAAAAAAAAAGTTCCACTTATAACAAAAATTTGTATTAATCCGATCAATCCCCACTGGAAAAATATTGTGTCTCATCTACTTTCTAGCGTATAACAGTATTTTTCATTTCGTATAATTTATTATTGTACTTTTCATAAAACTATTGTTCTCTGAAACGAAAATTAGATTAACATTTATCCCTCGCGAACAGTTTTTAATATGTTCTACAGCCTACACGAACAGTCACAGAAATAAATGTGTTAGTAGTTTCATCTTTCTTTTTGGGAGAGATGGGGGGGAGGGGGGAAACACAACGAAAATTTAATAAGCAAGCACAATATTATTATAGTTATTATTTTTTTAATGTGTCTACATCAGCCATTAGCTTTAATCTTATATATTGTATAAGGCGAGAACTAAGGCCGTAATGCCGGCTAAATGAATGTAGGCCAATGTACACCACCCACCTATAAATGAACAAACAGTTTTGGGATACTAAAATCATATACAATTTCGTTCGAGATAAATAGTGATACTGTATTCATTCAAGAGAATTCTAATCACATTGGCCAGAACCACATTTTGCACCAACTTAAGAAAACACCAAACTCGTTTCCTTAATATGAATGTAACAGTATGTAGGCAGTACCTGTAAACTAAACAGACCATGCAGACGTAATGATGATTTTGTCTGCCATCACATGTACAGTAGTGTCGAGGAGGGACGGTGTGTTTGTCGATGATGATGGCACGTGTGTGTTTCTCTCACAGCATAAACAACTGTAATGACAATGAGTAATAACACTCTGTTGCTGACAGTTCTCTATAAGTCAACCCTTTCATGCCTTGGTATGGACAGACACAGTAGCACGTATACACTGGTAATGAATTCGTACTAACTAATTAAATAACACCTCAGGTACATAATTATTAACTTTGAACCACTCATTGCAATACAATTGTTCTGTGTAACTACAACTGCACAGTATGTCAGTGAAATGCTTTACATAAAAGGCGGGCGAAAATTTAAGCTGCATGGTAATCCTTTCCCACACCGTGTTTGTAAGTGGTGAGCAGCCACGACAACCGACAACAACACTACACCCTCAGAATATTATTGTACTCGGTGTGAATTTCACTGCTGTATATATATATATATATATTTATTTATTTATTTATTTATTTATTTATTTATTTATTTATTTATTTATTTCATTTATTTCATTTATGTTATTTTTTTTATTTATTTATTATATACGTGTGTGTGCGTGCGTGTGCAGGCGTGCGTGCAAGATTCGAGCAAGTATGATACAATTTTTCTAATAATCAAAGAGCAAATTTTGGCCAAATATGCAATATAATGAGATGATGGTGTTGCCGATATCGGGACTGGCTTGGCTCGACAATCAGCAATATGGACCATAACAACACACCTTGGTAAAATATGGATTAAAACCCCCTTTGAAGGAGCCTTTACTGATCCTTTATTGCTTCTCCATGTCAAAGACCAGAATTAATAATGTAAGAGGTTATTACGTCACTAATTATTATGTACTCCGTTATGGGGTTTAGTTAGTCCCTGTACCTAAGTCCCTGTATCTTAAATCTCTGTATCGATAAATAGTAACAAATAATAAGCATTTCATTCTTTAGCACCTTAGGCAATTTCTTATGAATATAAATGATAATTGTAGCTGATTGTAGTATTATTATTAGTACGGTTTATTCTTAACGGATTATTCTTAAGGGGGTGCGGGAATAGGGGGACAGACTTGGGGGTGGGGGTTAGGGGGGTGCGGAGAGTTTTGGTAACATATTGTATCGAAAAAGTAACATATTGTATCGAAAAAGAAGCATACTGTATTGAAGATGTAGCATATTGTATCGAAAAAGTAACATTTTGTATCTCAACTCGGCATATTGTATCGAAAAAGTAACATATTGTATCGAAAAAGTAACATATTGTATCGAAGATGTAGCATAGTTATTGTATCGAAAAAGTAACATTGTATCGAAAAAGTAGCATATGGTATGAGTGTGAGACATGGAGGTGTACAGGTGCAAGAGAAGGTGGCCAAGTGTAGCCGAGGGGAGGATGGGTGCGTGGAGTTGAGGACCAAGTTTACCTTGCTCTTGAATCTGGCGGCGGGTGAGTCCTCTTCCCTCACTCACTCCCTCCCTCCCTCTTGTTGCCGCACAGTTCCCAAACACTGTCCCAACTCTGGCTGACTGAACTCAACTCGGCTCCAACACACACATACACACACACACAAACCCGACGACCTGCCACCACCACACCTACAATGCAGGAATACCGACGCTAGATGAGCTATTAATACTATACAATATGCCAACAACAACAACAACAACAACAATAACAGATACAATAAATTAACGCAATATGCAAATTGGGAAATTAACATCGACATCGCCACCATTTTTAAAACAAACTTGTTACGATGACACAAATATTTAGCAAGAGATTTATCAATATAAATCATCCCACGGCAAAAGAGAAAAAAACACTAAGGATATAATGAGAGAGAGAGAGAGAGAGAGAGAGAGAGAGAGAGAGAGAGAGAGAGAGAGAGAAGAGAGAGAGAGATTATATGTTAGTGAGATAGGCTAGTTAGGGTAAATACTGTACACTGATTATGAAAAACCAAATAAACATAGAGTACATACATGCTGCAGCAACAACACACAAGTAACAAGGACAGACAACAGCGACGGTAAACTAATGCGACAGCGACAAAGACAGACAACGACAGCTACATGGACGAGGCCAGATGACGAATGACACCAACAATAACAACAACAACAACAAAATACAAAACTAGAACAACAACAACAATGAGGACAAAATATATGACGCAGAAAACGAAAGAGAGTAACAAACAACAGACAACAACAACAACAACATAATTATGAACTATGATAATGAGAGCAGCCAGTCATCACCATCATAACACCATAATCACAAAAAGACAAAATGACAAATGTACAACCACACCACCACGAACAGGTCACCACTATATTATTATGAATACCACGAGTATCATCAGTGTTACCATAATCACCACCACCACCACCAGTACAAAATTACCCCCTCAACCATGCAGTATCACCACCACAACCACTATTATATTATCGCCACCACCACCACCATCACCACCACCACCCTTATAACCACCACCACAACCACTATTGCATTATCACCACCACCACCACCCTTATCACCACCACCACCACCACCGTCATCGCCGCCCACAGAGCCAGTGACAAGCGAGTTCTCGACTTGGGCTGGTATTAGTCCGAGCTCCCGCACTGCCTGAAATGAGCTTATGTCAACAAATACAAGATTATGTCAGCCTTGGTTCGTAGTGAAAACAGTAACTTCCGTCGTATTTCCTCCTTAGTGTATATTTGCATTTATTTATATGTTTTTCGGTGTATTTTAGATTGTGTTTTACGGAAATTCATTAACATGTATGTAGTAAATTGTGTGTGCATGTTCGATAAGATTAATTTGTTATGTTAACCTGGAGGCCCCGAGGCTTTCCGGCTTACCTGGACAGACACACACAAAGTTGTTTGAGATTAAATTGCTCTATATATTAATGAATTGTTTACTCATGGCTTCTGTAAATCATTAAATCTTGGCTCCCTCCACCTCCCTCCCTCCCTCCCTCCACCTCGACTCTGGCTCTCCCCCAGCTCTGCCCTCCGCTCTGCCCCCCGCTCTGCCCTCAAGCCCTAACTACACAACAACGGAGTGGTGACCTTTTCATCTTCAGTATATGTATTTTTCAGTTTGTTACACTACAGTCATTAAGGCAGATTATCCTACTACAAAAAACAAAGGACTGGAGGATGTTTCATTGCTTAGTCGTCCAATTTATTTTACTGTGACTTCACATTACCCAGTATATGCTAGACACAGTAGAAATAAAATTTACCCTTTTTCATTATACATTATGTACATTTTCTGTTTTTTGGAACACTGAAAATGACTGATGATGATATATTCCTTAGTGATATAAAAAATATCTCGACAATCATTAATTATCCATTCTAGGTTCTCCCCAAAAAATACAGGCATCCACTTCTCTCTTTTAGAAAACTCATTATACAGGACATTAGTGTTCTGTGTTAATCTCGCGTTCCCTGTATCTACGGTGTTGAAATGTCTGAGTGGAAGTGGCACGTGGTATGTACTAGCGACGACAATTGTTCATTACACCGACCAAATGTAAAAATTAAATGCACTGCGGATTTGGTGGCTGAAATTATGATAATTATAAAAGTATTGTTTTGTAATGTGTGATGGCCTGATTGTTAATGTTAATCCCTTCCTGGGGTATAGATGAGTGGACAGAAGCTTATACTCACGGTAGCATAATGCAGGTTTTAATGTAGGTTAACTGTTTGTATGGAAGGTAGAGTACAAATAAACCAGATCAAACTACAGACCTACTGTACATGAGAGAAGGAATATATATGACAAAGAGATCGTGATGATAAAATAATTAGATGAAAAGCAGAGATAAAGATAAGATTTGGAGTAGTTATTAAAGAGAAAAGGAATGACATGGACAACATTTAAGGAGTTGGAGACTAGGAGTTAAAGTGATATAAGAGGAATCAGGAAATGGGGAAACTGGGCCACACCGAGGTCTTGGTGGCAAAAGTGAAGAAGGATTATCAAGGATTACGAGGAAAGTTTTAAAAAGTTATAACTCGTATACGATATGCTATTATAAACATCATGATTATGGTAAAAGTTTCGTATGCTCTCTGTACATTTCATGAAGATGTGATGTACAGTTAACTTAATCTTCTCTGGGTTGACAGCTCGATAATAAAAGTGTGTTTCCCTGTATCACATAAGAATTTATTGTAATACTTTCGAGGATAGTTTTGGGGGAGAAGACGCAACCCATGTGGAAGCCTTTAAATTACCAAAGGATGCAGACTTGCTCGTGACAGTTAGGAGAAGAGAAGTGATGAAAGTTACCCTCGTCCTCGAGTCAGTGATTTCCCTGTCCTCGCTCAGAGAAACCCATTAAAACTTTGTGTGTTGTGTCCATCACACGAGGCCTGTGTGGTCTTACTCGCAACAGGTCTAGCCGCTCAGGTACAGTCACCAGTTAAAGTTCTCAAACAAACATTGTATATATTCAACATGCTCCTGTAAACTCAGAACCGGTACCTTTGACATGTAGCCTACCACCTTTCCTACATGTGTCCTAAGTTTTTTTGTTTTTGTTTTTTAAAGGAGAAATTCACTTTAGTTACATTTAGTTACCTTGATTCCTCAAAAGTATACCAGGAAACATGACCAAATGAACAAAAATAATGGCTGGCGTTCTGTTGCTTGAATTAGTTTGGAGGAATCATTTGCTCTATATGTAATTACCAACACAAAATTTCATATTGAAATTTGTACCGGGTTGTGTTTGTCCTTTGCCATCAGGAAACTGATTAGAATAATAGCTTGTGTAGGTGGTTCACAATCATTCCTTTTATCCCTCAAATAGAAATAGATAGATAGATTAAGTTCTCTGCTAGTCTGTTCTTAGGTACGGTATATAGAACGAATGAATATTTCTGAGTTGAAAAAATACTCATGTCAAACAAATATTTCAGTGCAGAACCAAAAAACAAAACAAAAAACTGAATTCTGTACAGGATGAAAGAGAAAGACAGTGAGGAGATAACGAGTCGAGGTTTTTTTAGTCTTTTACATGAGTTTGATTACTGTTAACGAACTGTGTATACCATAAAATAAATATAATTCCGTGGATTAATAAGCAAAGAGTATAAAGTGTCACAACAGCATGAACCCTGTCTGTGTGTGTGTGTGTGTGTGTGTGTGTGTGTGTGTGTGTATGGCCGGGAGCTGCTTGTGACATTTAATGGAAGCAAGCGTTTTAAAAGGGGGGGGGGGTAATACAGTGTTAGTAAATCTGGAGCAATTAATTTCTCCAAACTATTCCAATCAACAGGCCACCATTATTTATGTTCATCTGGTTCTGTTTCCTGGTATACTTTGGAGGAATCAAGGCACTCCGATGTACCAAACATGTATTACCTCCTTAATTAAAGCCAGTATTATAATGTGCCAGTACAGTCACGAGCACTAATAAGTATCCAGGTTTGCTTCGAATACCTAAAGATAGAAAATAAATTCACAATAAGATTTCCATTGGAATGAGTTCGTTGGTGAATTGGACTGTTCAAAACTTCAAACCCCAAAGCTGTATACCTATTTAGTACAAAAGAAAGGAAAGTGAAAAAAGATGTAATTTGTTGACAGACAGACAGAAAAAAGATATTATTACTCTCTGTTTGTCAACAAACTATAACTTTTGCTCACTTTCCTTCCTGTTGTAGGTATCTCACAAGTAGCGAGGCGTAACCAGATTCATGTGTGGGCAACTGTACATACATCCACTACTGTACCACCGAATCGTTCACTAACCGTATTCGACAACACAAGTGTGGACCTGATATTACCTCTTTAAGCTCGAGATTCGGCCATTTGGATCGTAAGCTGTAAATCTGTTGCATAAAACCTGGACTTGCCTCACCTCCCAACACTCGGCGAATACACACCAATCCAGATTTGCATATGTATGTAATTTGTATGAAGTTCACAGTACGGTAGTTATTAAAGGTGTTTATTAGCATTTTACTGGCAGCAATATGTGAAAAAAGAATAGCATAAAGTATCTTTCATGTTATTAATGATGAAATTTAAAAGCACTGTGTAAATTTTAATATGGCATTGAAATGATGATAATGTCACTTTTGAAATTGCACTTTTCAAATAATTATTATGGGACTGCTATTCTCACCAACGATTGAAGGTGATAGTTTACTTATAATACACTATTGGTACAGTCATGGTCAAAAGTCATGCAACCTGGTGAATAAAAGTGAACCATTTCAGTGAATCTTATGAACCAATATTGCACACACCAACAGCTATAATTTCGGATCACATTTCGAAGTCATCTGATTGAGAGGTGTTGCAGGACTATTGACCATGACTGTACATGTTAGTGCCTAGATGCCTCTAAAGTATATGCCAGGAAACAGTGCTACAATAACCAAATTAGCGTAGGCCTGTTGTTTGGAATAGTTTAAGTGGAATATATTGCACCAGATTAATTTTATCAACACTGTACTTCCCCCTTCATATAGAAACAAAACAATAGTTAGTCAAGAGATAAAAATTATAACATGCGTCACCTTCATTTTATACGTGTGTGTTGGGTGGAAAGGAATTATGGCTCACGACTGTACATTATGGGGTCGATTCCACAGTGGTATTGGTTTGTTAGCTTCCCAACCAACCACAATAATTTTAAGGCTTCATTTATTTTCCAAAAGGTGATTTATCCACATTCACAAAATCTATCCAATAGTTATATAATGATGATCACTGCGTAGTAAACTCACCAAATTCATTAAATAATTCACCCATAAGTCATTTAATTAAAACGGCTAACATTCATTTGTTTTCGTGTTTACAAACCATTACCAACCACTGTGGAATCGACCTTGTAGCACGTAATGTCTAGGTTTTGGCGACCACAATTCCACATGTCTGTAAACCAACATAATTTATATATTTATATATTTATTAAGATTGATTGATTGATTGATATTAGGCACAGCAACAGCGAGGTCATATAGCGCCAGAAAAAGGTGATAGAGAGGTGAGACAGCAAGCAGGAAGGTAAAAAAGAAAGAAAATAGGGACAGTCGTAGAACTAAAAGCTATAGTGACTGGGGTCGAAGGGGCGCTAAATCCCTAAAAGTATTACCCACATCACTAACGAAGGTAATACTCTATACCTACGGGGCTCTTTATTAAGGATTTATATTTTAAGGATTTATATTTTAAGGATTTATATTTTACTCTACATAATAAAAACGACTCAAAATAATAAAAACGACTCAAAATAATAAAAACGACTCAACATAATAAAAGCGACTCTACATAATAGATATAATAAAATAAGTTAGATAATCTGAATAAATATAATACACTAAGTTAGATAATCTGTATAAACTAACTAACTATAAATATAATAAAATAAATTAGGAAATCTATATAAACATAATGAAATAAGTTAGGTAATGTCTATAAGCATAATCAAATAAGGTAAATAATCTATATAAACTAACTAACTAACTAACTATAGAGAGGAGTGATGGGAGCAGTCAGCCTATACCTACCTACATACCTACCTACATACCTACCTACCTACGAGTGAGTGAGTGAGTGAGTGAGTGAGGGAAAGAGAATTGAACACTGTGAAGAGAGGGAAGCTGAGGGGACAAACGGCCAAGAGAATGGGATTGAGGGATTACTGGGGTGAATATTGGACTGGCAACATGAACTGGACCACACCGGAAAAAGAAAGAGGAAAATACAACACGGAAATAATAATAATAATAATAAGGATAATAATAATAATAATAATAACCAACGTTCAAAAACATGTAAACATCAGAACAAAAATAGGTAAGAAATGTTGATTCTAAAAATAAATATATATATTTAATGGATGTTATAAAGAAGCTACTAACACCAAAGTAAAAACATTTTATTCTAAAACTTCATGGATGTTATAAAGAAACTTTTAACACCTACTCCATCAAAGTGTTTTATTTAAATATTTAGTAAATGTTTTCCTTAATTAACACATGATTGAATTTGCTGAAAAAAAATCGTTCTATTGTCGGTCGGAATGACCAAAATCTATGATACTATTACTCTTTTGGTAATTGTATGTATGTATGTTGTAATTGTATGTATGTATGTTGTAATTCTATGTATGTATGTATGTATAATGTATGTATGTATGTTGTAATTGTATGTATGTATGTATGTAATTATATGCATATATGTATGTATGTATGAATGAATGTATGTACAGTATATAGTATTATTGGTAATTGTATGTATGTATGTAAATTGTATGTTGCATAACATTTAAAGCCGGCCATAGTGAAAACCCCCAAGATACTGAGAGCTATATGATACAAGGAAAACTCAGCGTGGGGAATAAAGTAGTGTGTGTGTAGTGTGTGTGTGGAAGATTAATTGTTTACTTCCTATATTCCCACATTAATATATTTTCACTATGTATAAAACCTCGTACTTCAGGACCCACATTCCACTTTGGTGTATATCATTATTTCTTCCCTCATATACACTTAATCCACATAGTATACAAAAGGTAAAAAACTTGCTATTTATATTTACACTCCTATTCACAATATATAATTATACACACTCATATCCACATTTATATTCACAGTCTTATCCACAACATATAATACTCATACACACATTTTACGTCCACAAGAATATCAAACATACTATATACACACGTTATCAAGCCGCTTCACATTTACATCATCACCCAACCACTCAGAGTGACTTCCTCTCAGGTCCCGCACACTGAGAGTCACATACACAAATATTTACATCCGTCGCGAACTTGCATGTGCTCAAATGCATGTAACTCAGATCTGCACCTTGCCACATGTAAACTTTATGTGTAAACAGCTGCATGTGCATAAACTGATTGGAAACGAGTGTGTACGTGCACAAGTATACATACTGTACATGCTTTCAAGTGTGTACAGCTCAATTCAGAATTTCATGAAACGTTGCTGAAACATTCACGTCATTTTCACTACTACGAGTTCCAGGTCATTATTATAGTGAACACTCATATTACGGGACATACACACAACTTTATTCATATATACATACATGCATCCATATACATGTAGACATATATATGTAAGAATTGTGTTTCCATGATAATAATCCCTATATACCCGCTCGCGCGCGCTCACACAAGCAAAATTCTCTGCTAATATTTGCAGACATGCGGGGAGAGTAAATGTAGTGGGCTGGAGGAGAGTGGTGTCAGCTGGTACTGTGTTCGTTTTGCTCTGCTGACCTGCTACAAAAACAACCCCAGAATTCAACGGGACTCGTGGCCTGACACTCCAACCTTCCTTCCTCATACGTGTAACTCTTTTCATATGATACAACAATTATTCATACGTGTTGTAGGAGTTATAATTGTCAGACTAGTGTTATAGAGTTTCTGTTAAGCCAGTAGTTAATATCGTGTGGGGTAAATGTTAGCCATGGCGTGTAGCAACACCAAAAGTCGGCGTTTGTAAAAGTTTTGGAATGTTTCTAACCTCAAGAAATTAAATTTTCATTAAGGTAATCAGCTTTCATAAATGAAGCTGCCCTATTAATTGAAAAGAAATTGAATCTCCCGCTGGGAAGAGAAGCTCTTATGACCAGACAAACCCACAAGTGTTGTCACCTCCACAGTCATCCACTCCAGAACATGGGTTGGGGAATGAGAATGAATGAGAGTTTGTGTAATGGGAATTACTTTGATGATATTTGTAAAGTGTGGGTATGTATTAACGTTTTGAGATGTCGCATTATTGATGATATTAGTAAAGTGTGGATATGTATTAACGTTCATAGATATCGGAGTATTGATGATATTAGTAAAGTATGGGTATGTATAACGTCGTGTTTAGTGTTTACCCGAATGTTAGCACGTCTTGAACCAGGGAGGAACGGGGCTTGAAGCAGTATTCAAAGCAGTCATCATTTTATTTTTTTTCTTTAAATTTGAGTGCTAATAAACCCTCTTTGCTGTGCCACAAAACTGATCCCCAACTCCAAGTAGTGAGGTAAATAAAGTGTTTTCTGGCACAAGTTGGAGGAATCAGTAGCCTTCTATAACTTCGCAGCCCAAACAAATTACCCCGTTAAGGACCCCTGTGAACGTGTATGAGATCTGGTGGCTTCTGATTCCTCCTAACTATGCCACGAAACAAGCTCCTTCCATATAGGTGTGTGTGTTTCATGGCAAAGTTTGAAGGACTCACTAACCTCCAATTTTCTGACTATATCACGTGGGTCTCCTTAAGTTATCGCGACATATGCCCATCACTGTGAAGTATCGTGTAATATTCAGAGATGAGGTTTACTTACATTGACTTTCACTTCCTCTTCATAACCACTAACATTATTCATTTAAGTATTATATATTATTATTATTTTATTATTATTATTTTATTATTATTATTATTATTATTATTATTATTATTATTATTATTATTATTATTATTATTATTATTATTATTATTATTATTATTATTATTATTATTATTATTATTATTATTATTATTATTATTATTATTATTATTATTATTATTATTATTATTATTATTATTATTATTATTTGTTGTAGTAGTAGTAGTAGTAGAAGTAGTATTGATATTATTTTTATTAATATTATTATTATTATTATTATTATTATTATTATTATTTTTATTATTGTTATATTTATTTTCTATCACCAAAATTCATAGACCCGTATTCGTAATGTATTCTTGGTGTCAGACTTCTAACGCGTGAATGAAGCTTTTGTTTACATTTACGGTAGAAAGGGACTAAATAAAGGCAAAAAACAGTCACTGCCTTGACCCTCACGACTCATGGTACGTGAGATAGTGTCCTCATCCCTCACGTGTGTGTGTGTGTGGTGGACTCAACCTTCATAACGCTCTTTGAACCATGTGGAATCAATGGCCTGCCTTCTGCTCAATTCTACACCTCCACCTCCTCCTCCTCTAAGTGATTTACAGCAGCCTCTCTTTCTTCTATCGATCTTCAGAAGTAGTTCAAGGGACCCTGTGTTGTAGTCAGAAAATTGGAGATGAATGAGTCCTTCAAATATTGCCACGAAACACACACACCACCTATATGGAAGGAGCTTGTTTCGTGGCATGGTCAAGAGGAATCAGAAGCGTCCAATTATCATACACGAGCACAGGGTCCTTAACATATGAGTCCTCTCTTCATGTGGGTATGTGTCTTAGCATATGGAACGAAATTGGATATATTATTGGGCCTCCTCCTCACTTTATTTTTTTTATTCTTTTATTTTCACAGGTGAGGAGTATAATGGATTCCTCATCTTTCGTCTGTAGCTATTGCATTAAGGTTGAAGGTTGTCTAGGTTCTCGTCAGTAAAGAAAATTACAGGTTTACTCTAGAACTTTAAAAATGTGCATTAAAAATATATTATTGTTATGCAATAGATGTACGCATTTTCCTTATATGAATTTATATCATACGGTTTGCAGAGACAATTTAGGTCGTGTACCTTAAGATGAATTTGTTTTGATATTATTTTCATGTACAGTCGGGGAGTAGGGGATAGGATAAGGTTGGGTAGGGGGGTGCGGGAATAGGGGGACAGGCTTGGGGGAGTTTTGGGAGGTGCGGGAGTAGGGGGACAGGCTTGGGAGGTGCGGTTATGGGGTTGCGGGAATATAGGGGACTGATTTTCTACCCATCCCAAGCCTGTCCCCCTATTCCCGCACCCCCCTCTCCCCAACCCTATCCTATCCCCTACTCCCGCACCCCCTTAAACCCCATTCTTAACTTCCCTTTAATAATAATACTCTTCATAATAATAGGATTTAGTGATAATGTTCGAACCTAATACTTGAACCATTGATACTTGAACCACTGATACTTGAACCATAGATACTTGAACCATAGATACTTGAACCATAGATACTTGAACCATAGATACATGAACCATAGATACATGAACCATAGATACTTGAACCATAGATACATGAACCATAGATACATGAACCATAGATACTTGAACCATAGATACTTGAAACATAGATACATGAACCATAGATACTTGAACCATAGATACATGAACCATAGATACATGAACCATTAAGAGACACCGTTTTGTATGGTGTCAATCTGTTGTGTGTTTTTGTCGAGGAGTTTTCCACGTGAACATCAATACCATTTTCCTCCTCTATTCATTTTTAACTCGTCTCTGACATATGCAGCTTCACCCGACAGACATCCATAATTCACCCACACTCACTTATGCATACCAACTCAATATTCAGCCTAGACGGTCCAATCCGAGTATACACACACACGAACCGAGGACGACCCGTGCTTATACAATACACACATATACACACACATACATACACACACATACATACACACCCATATATCTGTCTCTCCCTGTATCTCTCTCTCTCTCTCTCTCCCTGTATCTCTCTCTCTCTCTCTCTCTCCCTGTATCTCTCTCTCTCTCTCTCTCTCTCTCTCTCTCTCTCTCTCTCTCTCTCTCTCTCTCTCTCTCTCTCTCTCTCTCTTCTCTCTCTCTCTCTCTCTCTCTCTCTCTCTCTCTCTCTCTCTTTCTCTCTCTTTCTCTCTCTCTTCTCTCTCTTCTCTCTCTCTCTCTCTCTCTCTCTCTCCTCTCTCTCTCTCTCTCTCTCTCTCTCTCTCTCTCTCTCTCTCTCTTTCTCTCTCTCTCTCTTTCAAGTAGAGGGCACTACTACCACCTGAAACATTGAACCCAGGGAAAAAATACACAAGTGGATCTCTTAAACCTCCGAGGCAAAACGCTCCAGGGACAAAACCCGAGACCCTCCACGTGGCACTCAACGTCTGTGTCTGTATCAGTGTAGCCATAAGGACACACACACACATACACACACATACACATATACACACACATACACACACAGGCCAAGCTGTTACCTGTTCAATATTACCATTTGATACCGTTACTACATTTCCTTCCTCACCTCGTGTTGTTATATACTGTATGCTGTTGGGAATACAAATGAATGTAACATGTTACTGCATGTTCTTGTGTTACGTGACGAGACGAGACAGCCTTGACAGTGTGAAATCATTGATTGAAGCCCTGGGTGAAGCATATACAGGTTATACTCGTAACATTTCACTTTGCACCCTTCAATAATGTGTGAAATAACATGGGTTGACGTAAATATTACTGCCAATTTGGTCTGAGTTCCTAGAGCAAAATTATTTTGTATTGATTCTGTTAGATTACTGTACTTGTTATGAGTTAAGAAGTTCTGTAAGTAGGTAGATAGTGAATTAAATTATTTTATTTATAATTTTTTTGGTTACGAATTTAATATTTAATAGAGAAACGACAATAGATGATAACAAAAAAGCGTTACTGACGAGTGTGGGAAGGAAAGTGCTTCACGTACGGTATGAAATATTTTCAAGCTATCTACGCTGAGAAAATTTATAGAGATGGATAAAAATCATTCTATCGTAGCCATATAAAACGTTGGCCAGGTAAAATATCTACGCACTACTATTCAATTTATGGATACCGTACCATTGAACCCAACCAGCTACACACACCACCACTCTCGCTCTGCCACTGTCTGATGTACTGCCTCGGGTCACTCTCTATAAAACAACATGAATACTGTACAACATGAATTGACTTTTACCCATGCACTACGAGCGGTGGGACCAGATTGTTATGATAGTTACAGCATGGACTCCAGTATAGCAACACAATCTACTTCAGGACTCCCTCCCTCTGATTGTATATTGCTGCTGCTAGGAAATTATACTACTTAAGACAAGGACACACGCATGTATTACGTGTGTGTTTATGTGTGAGAGAGAGAGTGTGTGTGTGTGAGCGTGTGTGTGTGAGCGTGTGTGTGTGTGTGTGTGAGCGTGTGTTTGTGTGTGTGTTTGTGTGTGTGTGTGTGTGTGTGTGTGTGTGAGTGTGTGGGTGAGCGTATGTGCGTGCGTGTGACTGTGTGTGACTGTGTGTGTGTGGAGGTACTACATTATACATTATAACGAGTGACTCATTCTTTGGAGTATTCGTAACCCCTTGTATAAGAAGTGCCAGTAGCTCTGAACTGTAAAATCATGGGGTGTTTGAGATACTAAAATATTCTGGAGTAAGTGAAATAAGGTCTTTTGATTTTAGTGAAATGGAGGGTTGCTGATTCCTCCAAACTATGCCAGGAAACAAATTACTTCAGTATGAAAGTAATGTGTGTCTGTTTTATAGCATAGTTTACAGGAATTGACAACTTAAAATGCCCATACAGTTTTTGTTATAAGTGTTCTCCTTCAAGTTTGTTTCTACAGTCGTAAGAGCAAGATATTTCCTCCTTCGGTTCTCACCTCTGTCTGTCTGTGTGTCTGATATTGTTGTTGGTGTGGTGGTGGGGGAGTGAGTGGGTGTATTAAACAGAAGTACAAACACACACACACACACACACACACACACACACACACACACACAGGATATGAAAGGTCACGTTCTGTGGTGGATATGTTGAGGCTCCAAGTCCGTGTTTGCTTTTTGAGTTACTTCAATTATTCACGTTCAGCCGCCTGCCTTCCCACCACACACACACACACACACACACACACACACACCACACACACACACACACACACACACCTTGCATTTCACCGCCTGCCTTCCATCACAAACACACACACACACACACACTACACACATACACACACACACACATACACACACACACACACACACCTCACCTCACCTCACCTTACATTTCACCGCCTCTACCAAGAGCAAGAATGATACGTAAGAAATATATATGTATTTTATTTTGGAACAGTCAGGTTTTTAATTGTATTTTTCTTTTTATAGCTGAACTTTAATCCTCCCACACTTCGATGAGGCGAATTAATAATTATCTGTATTCAGTAATTGTTAATTAAACTTTTTGATGCCTCAGTCCTCTGGTTCGTAAAATCGGTAAGGGTTATAAAATTATTATAAATGTTTTACGGTTGTATTTATAGAGAACAGGTTAAGGGGAGACCATCTTCTTTTTTATTTTTTTCTAATTTGGAGCTCTAATAATCCTATGCCTAGAAACAGATGACCTCAGTGTTTCTAATAGGGGATCTGTTTTGTGGCATAGTTTGGAAGATTCACAGAGATTCATTCTTACAAACAGATAGTCTCCCCTTAACGGTACTGTAGTTTGGTATATTTATATTCTGAACTAATTTTCCCTCAGATATTCCCGTAGTGGGATTATGCCTGCTAAGAATTTGGTCACCCTTTCAAACCTGAGCTGATCTTTTTCCTCTCCTCCTATCCCTCTTTTTTTATTAATCTTCCTTCTTGCTTTCTGCTGTTTCTCCTTTTCCTCTCCTCTTATCCCTCTTATTCTTCCTTCTTGCTTTCTGCTGTTCCTCCTTTTCCTCTCCTCTTATCCCTCTTCATTCTTTTTCCTTCTTGCTTTCTGCTGTTCCTCATCTCTGTCTCCTTCATTGTGATTGCATGCAAGGTCTTTCTGGCCAAGCACAATCTTCTAATTTTTATGCATTACTCTCACTCACTTCTGATACGATCGAAATTTAATTGTTTAAAAGGTTTGTCTGTCAATTCTTCTTTAGACAATGTAGCATCACTGATTTTTTTTAAATATTTATTATATGCACATAAGCATTAATTTGTATCAGACATTTTAAGTATATCAGACGTTTCAATCATCTTCAGCAGTTAGTATAGTGTGTGTGTGTGTGTGTGTGTGTGTGTGTGTGTGTGTGTGTGTGTGTGTGTGTGTGTGTGTGTGTGTGTGTGTGTGTGTGTGTGTATGTGTGAGTGGACTAAGATGCTCTATATTTTCATTTCATAGTTACTACAATTTTTACCTCTGCATGTCATAATCTTAATTAAAGGCGTAATACTCTGCTGCATGATATTTTGGAACTGCCCTTTATTCATTCCTCCAAAGTATGCCAGGAAACAGGACCAGCAGATGAGCAAAAAATAATGTTGGCCTGTTGCTTGGAAGTGTTTGGAGAAATAAGTTGCTTCAGATTCATCAACACGGTAATTATTCTTTTTTTTTTTATTATTCCAAAAAGAGGCTTTGGTAAAGACGACACGTTCATTACCTGCTGCTTCAAGTCCGAGGCAAGAGCACCAGTAACGAAGAGTCATCCCCAAAAAAATCATTTAAAATTACCGTAGTCTTCCTCGATTGGCGTTTTCACATTTTTTTTTTTTTTTTTTTTTTTTTTACTTTTCGTTTTTTTTTTTTTTTTTTTTTTACTTTTCGTGTTTTTTTGTTGTTTTTTTAACTCTTCGTGTGTTTTTTTCTGTCTCACGCCTCACGCTACGTTCAATATGACTCACAGTAGCAAGTCACTCATGTGTTAAAAATACAGTGGTAATGATATATTCATGGAGAGTCTCATAACAAATAGATACACACTATTAGTAATGCATGTATCATAATAGTTTTTTTTATTTGATTTGATTTCTTAAATTGATGCCCTTTCTCCTCCTCCTCCTCCTCCTCCTCATCCTCCTCCTCCTCCTCCTCCTCCTCCTCCTCCTCCTCCTCCTCCTCCTCCTCCTCCTCCTCCTCCTCCTCCTCCTCCTCCTCCTCCTCCTCCTCCTCCACTATTACCAACACCAGTACTATCATCTTCACCATCACCTGTACCACCACCACTGTCAACATCCCCCCCCCCCCCCCACACACACACATCACCACAATCACCATCACTCCCACCACCGCACTATCTCCTATTACCACCACAATTTTAATCATAACCCTCACCACCACCACTACTACTACTATCACCACCACTACTACTATCACCACCACTACTACTATCAACACCAGCAGTAGGCCTACTATCACCACCACTACTATCACCATGACCCCCACCACCACCACTACTATCACCAACCCCACCACCATCACCACCACCACTATCACCATCATCTCATCCACCATTATTATCTCTACTATTATCACCACCAACACCAACAACACCACCACCATAATTATTATTTTCTACTATGACTATTATCACCACCACATCCACCATCACCACCACCCCCTATACCACTACCAGGTATATTAACTCAATAGTCTCATCCAATGCATCAAATCAGAGAATGTTGATGAAGGCACAGAGTCAACGCCCTGCTCCCTCCCTCCCCCCCCCCTTTTCTCCCCCACCCCCCTTTTCTACCCCCTCCACGATGGTAATGCCTGCCTGCCTGCCTGCCTGCCTGCCTGCCTGCCCACCCGTCCCGCTAATTACCTAAATGACCGTTTTGGCAAGAATTACAGCAGCGAGCGGTACAGATGACTTTCAGTTTCTGGTTCTGGTTCTGGTTCTGGTCTCTCTGTCTCTCTGTCTGTTTGTGTCTCTGTTTGTCTGTGTCTCTCTCTCGTTCTCTCTTCTCTTTTCTTTCTTCTCTCTCTCTCTCTCTCTCTCACACACACATACACACACACACAGATAGACAGATAGATAGATAGATATTTTATTGACCACCTTTTGCAAAAAATCCTAAATCCTAAATACAGAAACAAATAACAAAACTTAACCACATCCTTAAATGTAATGCCAAAACAAAACTTTATTTTCATAAATTTAAAAGCAGTCCAACACCAAAAAGTCCATAATATATAATGCCAGTGTGTATTTTTGTATTTTCTTCATTACAAGTAAACACCGATAATCCACGATAACAACCTTATTACTTGTATATAATGAGAATTTCGTGGATAATATTGCACGTCATATCAGGTGAAAATTTGTCTGAGAACAGTTCCTCAATGGTTGTAAAGTCGTACATACAGCTGCCTGAGTCTATGAGTACGTGAACAGTGTTGTACAACGTGTCTTTCTGTTTGTATGTATCCACAACTACACTACCGTTTCCCCAGTGGTAAGCGGCCCCGTCCCCGCCTTTTCCACCGTCCTGTCTCACATCAACGACAGTAAAATTTGGGTTCATATCCTTGTCTGTGATGTGTCTTGACGAGTCACTCCCTACTACAATACCTTCTGTCACCCTCTGCATTGATTTACTCAGATCTCTCACTTGGTTGGTTATAATACTCTCTTACTTGTCTACTTGTTACCGTATTAAAATCAATTATTGTCTTAATGGTATGTATCAGTGGGTCGTCTTGGTCGTTATTTCTGTCTTTACACATTCTAGACTAGAGAAACATTTATGGTGTTTATATGTCACCAGATGTTGTAAATGTAAAGGAAGGATAACCTGATTCAGTATAACAGATGGCATTACATGTTCTTCTCACACCTAATAAGTATTTTAGACACCAGTTGTACACACACACACACACACGCACGCACACACACACACACACACACACACACACACACACACACACACACACACACACACACACACACACACACACACACACACACACACACACACACACACACACACACACACACACATACATACATACACAATCGGCTTATTTGCACTGTGCAGATGTTGCCAGTGATTATATATATTTTTTTGTATCCTACATTACAACAGTTAAGCTTCTCGCACCAAACACACATACACACACACACGTGGCCGCCTTTTATGTGCGTCATTCATAACAAGGAAGCGTTTGAGTGATGATATTTACATTATAATTGAATACCAGATGATGTTGTTTTGTTTAGTTTTGTAGGATGGAAGCGGCAATGATGACGTCTGAAGATCACACACACACACACACACACACACACACACACACACACACACACACACACACACACACACACACACACACACACACACACACACACACACACACACACACACACACACACACACACACACACACACACACACGAGGGAACTTCGAAGGAGATTGAAAGTGGGATAGAGGAGTAAGGAAAGAAGATTGAAAGAGGGACAGAGGAGTAAAAAAAGGAGATTGAAAGAGGGACAGAAGAGTAAGGAAAGGAGATTGAATGAGGGATAGAAGAGTAAGGAAAGGAGATTGAAAGAGGGATAGAAGAATAAAGAAAGGAGAAGTAGATAAAATCACGTAAAATTGGATGATAAAAAAAAGCTTAGAGAAACGAGGAAGACATTTTTCAGTAATTCAAGTAAATAACAATTTGCTTACGTGTTATTGAATACATTCAACACTAACACCAGATAAAATAAAGAGTTATCTCATGTGAATTGAAACCATCCATTGCTGTAAGTATATAGATTAGGAAAACTCAGACTAACTCATACTTAAACACTTATATATGAATATACACTTACATCTCTACTTTTATTTGTATTTATATGTATTAAGGGGACAGTATACTTTTGATAGACTGGAGTGCCTTGATTCCTCCAAAGTATGCCAGGAAACAGACCCACAGGAAGAAAAATTATGGTATCCTGTTGACTGAAATAGTTTGGAGGAATCATTTGCTCCAGATTTACCACACCTAAAACAATGTGCTATGCTATATACCTCCTTAATTAAGAATTTTTTCAACAGGGATAAAACACCAAAAAACTTAAATGCCTAAACACGAATATTTACTCTGTTTTTTTTTTTTTTTTTTTTTTTTTATATACAGAGCGTATAACTTTCGAATCGACGGGACTAAATTACATGCAAATTCAGTGCTTATCTTTCAGTTAATACGCTTTCAGTGACTGATGCCAGAAAAGTGCATGCGTGTGTTAGCCTTAATAAAAAGTGTTGCCAGTCAGCCTTACTAAAAGTGTTGCCAGTCAGCCTTACTACAAAGTGTTGCCATTACCCTCGTACTCTCCCATTAGGTTAGTATTCCCATTAGCTACTACTGTACTTCCGTGTGCTCTTACTTACATTACCTGGTGGCCACAACTGTACAGGTGAACATTAGCTTGTTAGTTAGTTCGTTAAGTAGTGTACAGAAGGAAGAGCAAAGGTTCACTCATTACATTAGGGTTTGTGCCTCTGGACTTACTTTTGTGTTTTGTGTTTTCGTAATGAAATAATCAAGAGGTTTAGAAATTATTATAATGTGTGAAAGCAGGAAAATTATTAATATTATCATGGTGTAAAATCAGTGTTAGAAATTATAGTAAATTATTGTTTTTTGTTTTTATTTAAGTTTCTAGCTGTTTTTTTTTTTTTCATGTATCTGTGGTGGAAAGTCTGATTTATTTTTAATCTTATGTTTTGCTTGTGATTTATAATATTATATTCTGTTAAAGTGCATTCATGAGTAGGGCTAAAATTAAACTGCATTAAAATGTTATTTTATTTGTTACCCCACTCAGTCAGTCAGTCAAATGAATGGTTATAATTAAATACCTCAGTCAGTCAAATATATTCTATAATTACACCACATTAAAGTGTTATAATATTCGTTCCCCCAGTGAGTGAGTGAATGAGTGAGATGAACCTTACAATAATATCCCAGCAGCCCTCTGAACGCCTGCCAATTTACTCCGTGCCCGAGAGGAATACAGGAGCCGCCGTCCCTCATCTGGCAATTACAAAATAATTATTCCGTTCCGTTTCATTAACCCTTGAGATTGTCTATAATTTCACTCTAACTGGCAGCACCAACCACTTTCTCTCGAGTGGTGGTGGTGGTGGAGGAGATGGGGTAGCCTAGGTACAGTAGAGGGAATGGAAGGATTGGGGAGGGTTTTTTTATTTTGTTTTGGTGGTGAATTGGTAGGTCTCTGATTCCTCCTAACAATATGTGCCAGAAAACAGACGCTCCCTATAATGGTACATAATAATGATAATAATAATAGGGGATGTGTTTGTTTCGTGGCATATTAGTTTGGAGGAATCAGGCAGAGAGAGACTTTCCATTATTTTATTATATATATAAAATAATACGTTGCCTCTTTCCCAGTTTTGGTATTAATTTATATTGTTGTGTTGGTATTAAATGTATTATACTGAAGGGTGATGATGAACACTCGTAGGTACAGTAGTACATATATCATCATTATCACCATCATCAATAACATCATCATCAATAACAACATCATCAACAACAACAACAACAACAACAACATCATCATCATCAATAACAATAATATCATCATCATCATCAATAACAACATCACCATCATCACTAACATCACCATCATCACCATCAATACCCTATGTTCCTTTTTATCAAGATGTGAGGGGCTTGAGAATCAGGGGAGGAGTAATGAGATCAGAATACATACATAACGCGAGTATAGAGTCAGAAATACAAAGTAAATTGGGTCACACTCACATACCTACTCTTACGTACAGCCACAATCAAATAACCACCGAGACTTTCCTTCCCTCGTGCAAATAAATAAATCAGTATCATATCAAAATATAATCATACAACAACACCTCCTGTCAACTTAACCCCCTCAATTATTATTATTATGAGGTGCTGCAAAATCATACACGTGTTGTTCTTTATTACCAAGATATTTACTACGATGGAAGGAAAGTGTCGGTAGATATTTGATTGTGGCTGTACACTCTCAATCCAAAATTTGTATCCAGGTCTTGCTGAAGTTTCGAATTATTTTACATACTAGTGAACCAAATACAACGCTTATCCTTTTTCATATTTGCTTGAGCTCGTTTAATACTCGATCAGGCTAGGCGAAGTAAGCCTGGATACCTATATATTTTGGATTGCGAGTGTACAGTACAGTCGGCCTCAGTAATACGTATACAGAGCATTGGTTAAAAGGGGTATTAATTCGGTAATGATTATTCTGCTGACTGATTCAATTATTAGCCAAATAACATTACTAAAATAGTTAGGTGTTAGGAATATAATATACTACATTTTCTAGTTGTTACGAACCCTTGATGTGACAGTGGTGTGTGTATACGTATGCCTGGGGTCGACTGTTCGTATACATTCCTCTATTCAAGCCAATGATATTCTCAGCTCCCCCTTCACGATAGCCATTTCATTCACCATTTGGGTACATACGATCACGGAATATCTAATGCAAATGTAATGGTATGCGACCCTCGATATCCTTAGGGTCAGCTGCAGGAAGGACTAGTATTACCATTAACTGAAACGACCCTAACCTTGCATTTTGTTTATATACAAGTTTGTGTACAATCGTGGACCAACTAAAAATTATAATTATTACAGCACAAACTGATAGATGCCATAAGTGAGTTACCCTATATACTGTAGGCTGGCAGTAGCTAATTTTAGTTTTAAGTCTTAGCTAAAACCTTTGTGTATATTCAGTTGTCAAAGCAGTTATTAAAAGATGAGAAAGTATGGAAGGAATATTTGCCTAAATTTTCACCGATTACAGAATATCTTTCTCGCCCTCTCAAAGCACGTGTTGGGAGTTCGAGTTAAGCTGAGTGGTGATTCTGGAGAGTGTATATAGCACTGTAGCCTATGTGAGAGATAGGAGGTCATAGGAACAGATGACACATATTGAAAATACACACAAATATGAATTATGTATGGCTATAATTCTACACATATGTATACAGTAGCAGTCACCTTGTTTGTGTTATCCCCCCCCCCTCCTTCATATATATATATACTGTATACTGTATAATATGTAACATAGCTGAAGAGTCCAAAAGTATCATCATCATTTAATTCCCTTTTAATTCCCTTTTTCTTGGAGTGTGGAGTTCCAGAGCCAGAGAACGATAATTGGAAACGGAAGAAAGTAGAAAGATGGACAAAACAGCCAGTGAAACGTGTCACTCACATTCACTCCCCCTTTCAAACCCACGATGTCTCAGCTCCTTCCCCATAAAGATTTTCCCATCCACTACGATTAAGTCTTTGAAGCCTTTGAATTGATAAAGAGTTACTACCCTTTGACACACAAGTTATTTATATTCATTCTATACGCATTAAATTACTATACTGCACCATCTCCTCATACAGGTACAGTATATTATATAGGTCTTCTCAACCATAATATAATAGTATATATATATATACACTTCCTCTTGCAATCCTCTTACAGCCTCTATACAATATTTGTTTTTGTTTTTGTAGCCAGGTGTCATATCATACCTTGTGTTGTTCTATTTCCCACTTCCTTTTTACCGTCTCCTCTCATGTTCAGTATTGCCCTCAGGTACAAACATTCCTCACCTAACCTCTAGATTCTTCCCATTTCCTTGCACGTCACGTCACTGATTCCCCTTCCCCTCCTTTTACGCTGTTATCACCTTCCCTTTTACCCATATTGTCAGGGGAATGTTTTCTCATCAATCTCTTTCTTGTTTCTGGTTGTATCATTAAGGGGGTAATTCGCTTTTGTTAAATTGGAGCTCCTCGATTCCTCCAAAGTATGCCAGGAAACAAGACCAGAAAAGCAAAAAATAATGGTGTTCCGTTGCTTGGCATAGTCTGGAGTATTCAGTTACTCCAGAATTAGCAACACAAAACTTCCCCCTTAATCATCATTCTAATATACTCATGTAAACAGACACATATTAATTAAGACTATCTGACTGGTGGGATTTTTATTATTACATCTCACCACAATCAATCATTTACCACGACAAGTCTCACTTTCTACAAACTCAGTTCCTTCCCACCATAAAAGCTCTCTTCAAACATCCATCTTTTTCCACAAATCTTCATCCTTACCCCGAACAAATCCGTCGGTAAATACCTTGAACCTTTACCTAACTGCTGTAGTCTGTCACGGATAAAAGAAGATTGAAGAAAATGGGGTTTAAACGATAACACAGGGGAGATAAACTCTTCGGACTGGACCCAAATTAAATCCACCATCTCCTAATTGGTGCTCATAGCTTTCCTGCCACCACAGTCCACCGCAATGGGACCATCGCTTTCTGGACTCACATGATTTTCGCATTAGCCGGTACGGGGGCTGATTAGGACGACTGATAATAAAAACATGCGCTTCGCTTCCCCCCATTTCATTTCCTTAGCCCATTTCAGTGGCAGTGAGTAGCGAGGGGGAGGGAGGAAAGGTGACGTGGCCTCATCCATTATGCATCCGGCCCCACGCTCGTCAAGTTCGTGCAAAAATCCGGATTGCCTCCCGGGCTCGTCGCTTTCGAAATATTCTCCCGTTCACTTTGGCGTTTGTCGTGAAGTGAAGGCGGCTGAGTTGTCGTTGTAGGTAGACTTTGGGAACAGACTATTGCTGTCAAGCCTTTGAACTAAAGAGGATGTGGTAAAACGTCGGCAATAAATAAATAAATATTCCTGTTCGATAAGTGATTACTTGCCTACTCGTATTGTGGGTGGTTTGAGGTCAAGTTGAAACCACTGCTTACCCAGCAAGGAAAAAACTGAGTGATTACAAGCTGATTATATCATTACATTATCATACTCATAACTTTAATACCAATTAAATACTTATTTATATTAACACAGTAAGCGGTCTGCTACTCTATTAATTAAACCTTTGTGGAAATAGTACTTAAACCATGCATTTTAAGTTTATATGTATGCTAACAACGTTCAATTTGATGTTGCTTTTAATACTCGTACTTGTGCTATTTATCATATTTACAATTTATTTGCAATAAGTGTAAAATTTAACTGATTATAATTATTGAATAAGCTTTCAAGTTTGTCATTAGCAATCAAAACCGTCCGCACATTGTCATTAATTTCTTAGGCATCAATCAACGAACCTTAATCCTAGGCTACATCTTTTATATACAAGTAAATAATTAATTGACAAAATACATTTCTTACTTCATCAGTACTCCTACTTCATTAAATTAACCTGAATGTGGTGAAGAAATATCCTAATTAATTGTTACCTGAATGTTATGAAGAAATATCATGGCAATGTGTTACTCACCTGATATTGGCTGTGTGTGTGTGTGTGTATGTGTGTGTGTGTGTGTGTGTGTCTGTGTGTGTGTGTGTGTGTGTGTGTGTGTGTGTGTGTGTGTGTGTGTGTGTGTGTGTGTGTGTGTGTGTGTGTGTGTGTGTGTGTGTGTGTGTGTGTGTGTGTGTGTGTGTGTGTGTGTGTGTCCATCATATGTGTGTAATTATAAATACACTCTTTTAGTCTGATACCCTCACATGTTATTCTCAGTCGTAACCACAGGGCATGATAGAAACATTTTTTTTTAATTTTCTGTTGGAGCCACAGGACATAACAGAAGCATTTTTTTTATCATATTTTATTTTTATTTTTTTGTCTGGTATTCTCACACATTATTCTCTGTTGTAACATCAGGACATAATATTTTTTTCTCTCTCTCTTTGCTGCTCTCACATATTCTCTGTTTGTAGCCACAGGATATAATATATAATAAAACTATTTTTATATATTTCTCTCTCTGCTGCTCTCACATATTATTTATTCTCTGTTGTAGCCACAGGACATTACTATTATTATTATTATTATTATTATTATTATTATTATTATTATTATTATTATTATTATTATTATACTTGTATTATCTTGGCTGGTGAAGTGTCTACCTGTCAGTTCGTCTCCGGCCTTCCTGGTGGTCAAGTATTTCATGTTTCATCACGTTGTCTTTCCTCCCATGTTTCCAACATTTTTTTCTCCCTCCTAGAGAGATGTATTATATTTATGTCCGCAATGTATATTTTTTTATTTTTTTTGCTAAAGAGGATAAGAATTCAACCCGAGGTTATTAAAATCCCCCTGCTATAGAGATGTTGTATTATATTTATAAGTCAGCAATATATATATATATATATATATATATATTTTTTTTTTTTTTTTTTTTTTTTTTTTTGCTAAAGAGGATAAGAATTCAAGTCGAGGTTATTGAAATATATTATACTCCATCCCAAATATTTCGAGGTTCACTGGTTTCTTCACTCAGGATAATAAACAAGTTCCTGCAATCCTGGTTCTGTGCTACATAGTTTTTTTCCTGCCAAGCTCATGCAGTAGAAAATTCATTACATACCGTATATATATATAGGTGGAGCAGTAATCTTATATGAAGTGATATACGAAGGTCATTAATGTATAGGTGGGGCAGTAACCTCATATCAAGCGAAATACAAAGCTCATTAGTTTATGTACCCTGTATGTGTCAAAATACTATTAAAGCTGAACAGAATAAAAACAGAAAGAAAAAAGTGTTGCGTCCTCTTAAACTTTGGCGACTTACTGGCCTGGGAAAGTCTCTCTCATCTCCCACCTCTGTAAATATGATTAGGGTTTTTCCTCGCCTTTTTTTCTAGATATTGAATTTCACCCTTTGAAGTTTCCCATCATGACTTCCATTAACTCTCATCACGCATTTTTTTAAAGAAAGTTTTGATCCATCTGAGCCATTCATTACCGGAAAGGCTAAATTTTTATATTTTTTCCATAAATATTGTGTGTAATTATAGAATATGTATGTATTCTAAGAAGTGAACTATTACACGGCACTAAAAAAAAAAATCATAGTCGATTCTTTTTTGGTGAGACTTTACACTATATTAGGTCATATTGTTCACCTTGTAATTATATTTTCAAAGAAATGAACTATAACACGGCACAAAAAAAAAAAAAAATCATAGTCAATACTTTTTTGTTTGGACTTATGACACTTTGTTAGGTCGTATTGTTCACGACTTCTTGTATTTGGGTCACTCATTATTTTTTTATGCTTTGCGATTCCGTTCATAGTGTGATTAATTACGTACTGTACTTGTCTTTGCATGATTAGTTTACGTGAATGCTTCGGCCACCTGTATTGTGTGTGTGTGTGTGTGTGTGTGTGTGTGTGTGTGTGTGTGTGTGTATGTGTGTGTGTGTGTGTGTGTGTGTGTGTGTGTGTGTGTGTGTGTGTGTGTGTGTGTGTGTGTATGTATGTGTGTGTGTGTGTGTGTGTGTGTGTGTGTGTGTGTGTGTGTGTGTGTGTGTGTGTGTGTGTGTGTGTGTGTGTGTGTGTGTGTGTGTGTGTGTGTGTGTGTGTTTATTTTTATCATATGACATGTAAGGCTTTGTTCTTTTTATTGTACTCCTACAATAATACGAACTGGTTCTGTTATTTGATTTTTCGGGTAATCTGTAATTAAGACAGGAATGTCCTATTGAATATGAATAGGTGAAAGGATAAATGAATATTATCCTCCTTTATTGTAGACAGAAAAAGTCCTGTTTAATATTAAGGGGCGAAAGGGTAAGTATCCTTGTCTCACCCCAACCTTCTCGCTGTTCTTCGGGGCGTGGGTGCAGAGAACATACACACATACATTGGTATACAAAGGACATTCTAACCGTAATAAACCGATTAGTTTTTGCCAGACTGTGTGATTATGCTATACTAACTAGCATGCATGGGTTATGGAAAGCATGCAGCATTAATTTATTATTTATGTTTTCATCTTGACAATATTCTCAGGGTTGCACGATGTGTATTGTTTATTTGGTTGATGAAAAAACGAGTCTTTTGTTAATTTTTACGTTTAGGATTTACGTTATCATCAGTGTCAGTTGTTTCTCCTTTATAAATATTTACTGCTGTGTAATATTGAGTATGTATGTATGGAAGGAATAGAGGAAATTGTATTGAACCAGCCGATGTTAAAATTAATGCAGTTATATAATAATAATTACAACAACTGTAGCAGTAGCGACTGTATTCCCATGCCGTGTATGTGTATTACTTGTTGTATGTGTCCTTTTGTCCTATATGTGTCCTACTTGTTATATGTGTCCTTTTGTCCTGTATATGTCCTACTTGTTTATTTACCCTTGTGTCCAGTATGTGTCCTACTTGTTGTTTATACCCTTGTGTCCTGTGTATGTCCTACTTGTTGTGTATACCCTTGTGTCCTGCATGTGTCCTACTTGTTGTGTATATCCTTGTGTCCTGCTTGTGTCCTACTTGTTTATACTCCTGTGTGTTGTTGTATGTATGTTAGGTGTTGGCAGTATTGTGGTTGGGTGGTTGTGTCGTACTTGTGTGGTGGTGAGGTGCCTTAGTCACACGAGTTATGTGAGGCCACGGTCGGTTATTCAAGCCATAAACCTTCATTTATGAACAGATAAATAAGACTCGAGTGCCAGGCTCGACCAGCCCCCAGCCCACACCGTCCCCACATCAGATCCTACACACCTCACGCCACCTCCTGCCCGGCCCATACCACCTTCAAATCAGCCCCCAGCCCACACCACCAGCCACACACCACTAGGCCCTCATTCCAATATTGCAATGCTGCGTTCACGCATGAGGAATAACCTAACATGGAAAAAATTATATTTTGATGGTTAATTAATTCGATGAATAAATCGATTGCTTGATGTAAATATTTACATAATGTATATACTTTCATTAAAGATATAAATTCTATATATACATAATTAATATATACGTTTTTATGTACATGTATAAAGCACACAAGTGCTATTTACTCAATGAACACCAGTTTCATAATAGAAATTATATTCTGATGTTGCTGCAAATTCAAACTATTCATAAATGCGATTTAAAAATCCACATTGTATGGTTAAAATCGTACTATTCATTTATTTTAATTACTGACCTCTAATGCTTGCTAAATCATTAACAAGCCAGTGGTTAATCAGTCATAAACATTACCTTTGACCAGTTTTAATGACTCTGACCACACTCATTAAAGTATCCTGGGCCGCTGATAACCAAACAGTGCTGATTGAAATATGATTTTATGATCGTTTATTCCAACTCACGGATTGCAGTTCCAAGAGTGGAAATATCCCACACCAGTAAATATTTCCCCTGGTATAAATAACGGGACAGATACCCTTTCCTGCTGTCAGCACAAAGGCAAATCCACATTTTTCCCAATAGAGATTAAAGTTCAGAATTGTACTTAAGGGGGGGGATTCTCTTTTTGGTAAATTGGAATGCTACTGATTCCTTCTATCTATACCGGAAAACAGACGCCTTCAGTGGTGCTAATTGGGGATCTGTTTAATGGTATAGTTTGGAGGAACCAGAAACCTTCCAATTCACCAACGAAAGAATGTCACCGTGACTAACTTTGTATAGTTTTTTTTAGTTAGTGTTATTATCTACATTCACTCTCAATTTCAAAAATGTTCAATAGTTTTCGCTTTCTCACTAGTCCAAAAACTAACATATACTTGTATAGTTTTTTTTAGTTAGAATTATTATCTGCATTCACTCTCTCTTTCAAAAATGTTCAATTGTGCTCGTTTGCCCACTAGTCCAACAAGAGTATCAATAGTTTCTAAACCAGTTATGAGGTAGTAAAGATTTTAGTGTTTTCTTGCCACAGATTCTGGTGTCTAGAAAAAGATGAGGTGACCGTGTATTGATCCTTCTATTTGTTACCTCAGAAGTAAAGGAATACCTGGAGCTTTCCCAATATATATATATATATATATATATATATATATATATATATATATATATATATACTAAACCAAGGTCGATCTAAAGTGGGTTGTTATTGTGGGCGAAGTGGAGGAGTCCTACGTAACCTAATTTGTTTTCTTTTTTCTTCTATACCTCATTGAACCTCTGAACTATAGGCTGTCAGTTATTGGGTGTCGCACTAGATAAGACAGTGAAGCTTCGTGGTGATGTTGGTACCGTAGCTTCTCTTCTACAGTTCTACTTCCATATCGTGTTTCTCCAGGCATTAATCCTACTCACTCACCTCTGTTTAAAAAAATCGTGTTCGGGTTGTCTAGTAATGTATGAATATGGGTGAACTATATGCATAGGTTATTAGTCAACTCTGTAATCTTTTATACGGTATGCGTTTGCTGTTTCTATTTTCAGTTTTTAATGGTGAAGTTTATGGCTTAGTTAGCTCTGTAAATCTTTATAAATTATGCTGTTGCTGTTTTTATTTTCTGTTTTTTTTTATATTTTCTTCACTCATTACACACCTACGTATACAATTTTTTTTTCTTCACTCATAACACACCTACGTACACAATCATCTTGGGGAAATAGATACAGCACAACCCCGATATATTGTCAATGAGTCTATTCACCTTTCACATCCCCCAAAATACTCTACTCTATTATACTCGTCCTGTGAGATTGATGGGCACCAGCGAGTCACTCCATTTCCATCGTCACTTGTGAGGCTATTTATTTCATTTTTTTATTCTATTTTTTTTACTTGTGAGGTTATTTATTTCCTATTTTTATTCTATTTTTTTTACTTGTGAGGTTATTTATTTCATTTTTTATTCTTTTTTTTTTTTACTTGTGAGGCTATTTATTTCATTTTTTTATTCTTTTTTTTTTACTTGTGAGGTTATTTATTTCATTTTTTATTCTTTTTTTTTACTAGATATCCCTATTTAAAAAAAAATGATAAAACTCATTAGTGTTTAATATGCTCGTCGGACGGGAGGCAGTGATCCAACGTCGACTGATAAATGTTTCATCAGTCGCCTTCATCAAAGGGTGATTAATCGCGATTTTTAAAGGGGCTCTGTACATCAGATATATACTGGCACCTCACACACGTAATAGAGTGTCATACAGCAAAGTGATGTGTGTGTGTGTGTGTGTAGTGTGTGTGTGTGTGTGTATTGTGTTGTGTTGTGTGTGTATTGTGTTATGTGTGTGTGTGTGTGTGTGTGTATTGTGTTGTGTGTGTATTGTGTTGTGTGTGTGTGTGTGTGTGTGTGTGTGTGTGTGTGTGTGTGTAGTGTGTGTGTGTGTGTGTGTATTGTGTTTGTGTGTGTGTGTGTTGGGATATTCTTCTGTATGGTTGGTTATAATTATGTACATGTGTGGTTTGAGTATATGTGTGTTCCATTATTTCTCTATGTGATGATTGCTTGTGTTTGAGAATAACCAGCAGTTTATATGCGGATGGATATATATATGATACATTATATATGACTGTAGCTCCGAATATAATTTATAGGTTTTTGTAGACTATAGTTACATACATATCTGTCTGAACCACAACTTGGAAGGCAAGTATTTTTCCCTCTTTATAACCACACACCTTCACCATTCCTATCTTCACTCTCTCTCTCTCTCTCTCTCTCTCTCTCTCTCTCTCTCTCTCTCTCTCTCTCTCTCTCTCTCTCTCTCTCTCTCTCTCTCTCTCTCTCTCACTCACCATAAGCACCTCCTCCATTCCCTCCCTCCCTGTACTGCTCACCATCCATTCTCCTCCTCCTCGTCCTCCTCTCTCATCTTACTCATTATCCTGCACGAGTTGGAAGCAGGCTCTGTGCCGGCTTGCTTCCCCCTCCCCTCTCTCATCTCCCACCACCAACCAACCATCTCCTCTGTGCTTCATTTCTGCCTTCCTCCTTGACATCACAGCACCATTCCCTCGCCTCCACCTCTCCAATATCCCGCTGCCGTGTCGAGAACCAGGATGCAATTTGCTGCTTTATCACCTGGACGTCAAACCTCTCACTCCCTCACTGTATGTCACTGGACGGGAAATATAACAGTAATAACAACAATGCGTTCGTATGGGTGCATCGTGGTAGTTAGTTTATACACACACACACACACACACACACACACACACACACACACACACACACACACACACACACACACACACACACACACACACACACACACACACACACACACACACACCG
>JAWZYT010005702.1:25000-50000 GCA_034508575.1 Petrolisthes manimaculis
TGTGTGTGTTTGTGTGTGTAAAGAGAATATATAAAGAGTATATATTAATTATATGTACAAGTAAATAATTATATAATCAAACTAACTTAATATATGTATTAATAAATAGATATATTCATTAACACACATTATTATTATTACTGTATTATTATTATTATTATTATCATTATTATTATTATTATTATTATTATTATCACTATTATTATTATTATTATAATCTTTATTATTATTATTATTATTCATATTGATACATACACATACACACAGAGACACACACACACACACACACACACACACATACACAAACACATACATACCTTGTTTATGCGATCCGCCATTACCGGGTATAAATAATACCGGTATACCCTTAAATACACCTTTATATAATTGTATAGAGTATACACCTTCACCGTAGACATACAGACCGTACTGGGGGAAACGCGTCTTTATATCGGATGGTAATTCAATCTCCTGAAAAAGAAATAAATAGTAGAAATAGTTAAAAGAGTAATAATAATAATAATAATAATAATAATAATAATAGAAATAGTTAAAATAGTAGTATATGTAATTGTAATAATAGTAATAATAGTAAAAATGATAGTAGAAATAGTTAAAATAGTAATAGTAATAGTTAAAATAGTAATAATAATAATAGTAATAGTAATAATAGTAATAATTGTAAAAATAATAGTAGAAATAGTCAAAATAATAATAATAGTAATAATAATAATAATAGTAATAATAATAATAATAATAATAATAGTAATAATAGTAAAAATAATAGAAATAGTTAAAATAATAATAATAATAATAATAATAATATTCAAAATAGTAGTACATGTAGTTGTAATAATAATAATAATATTCAAAATAGTAGTACATGTAATAATAATAAACAATAATTAATCTACCATATATATAATAATAATAATATAGTAATAATAATAATAGTTACACTCTCCTCTCTTTTTTTATTACATTATAGGTTAGTGAAGGGTTGTGTTACATAAAGTGAATTTAGCATAAAGTAAATTATACATTTCCATAATAAATAATGGTAGTTTAACTTGGAAATGGAGCCTAATGGTTCACGGTATTTTAACAGTTCACGGAAATTGTAATTATTTCATTTTTTTCATGATACACACTATTTCAAATTTGCATAATTTAAACTCACATAAAAAGAGAACAGAGTGTATATTCAAAATACAGGTAGTAGTAATAGTAATAATAATAGTCAAAATAGTAGTAATAATAATAATAATAATAATAATAATAATAAATAGAAAAAAAATAGAAAAATAAAGAAAAAAATATATATATAACGAAAAAAAAAAATAATAACAATAATAATAATAATAATAATAATAAAATAATAAATAAAAAAAAAAACACACACACACAAACAAACAAACAAACAAATACTTACGATATAATGAGGTCTTTGGAACATATAGGTCATGTCACATTTGTTGTTGTTTGTTTTGTTTACATAATAATAATAATAATAATAATAATAATAATAATAATAATAATAATAAATAGAAAAAATAGAAAAAAATACCAAAAATAATAAAAAACAATAATAATAAATAAAAAAACATAGAAAAAAATAGAAAAAAATACCAAAATTAATAAAAAAAAAAAATTACAAAAAAAAAAAAAAAAATTAATAATAACAATAATAATAATAATAATAATAATAATAATAATAATAATAATAATAATAATACTTACGATATAATGAGGTCTTTGGAACATATAGGTCATGTCGCATTTGTTGTTGTTTGTTTTGTTTACATGTTGATAGAGGCCTATACTTAGTAAACAAAACACGACTCCACACAGGACTAACTTCACCTCTCCTGCCATCGCTCACGTTTGTTTCTGCGTTTGGGTGGTTTTTTTGCGTTTTTTGGTGTTTTTTTGTGTTTTTTTGTTTGTGTTTTTTTGTGCGTTTGGGTGTTTTTTTGTGTTTTTTTGTTTGTGTTTTTTTGTGCGTTTGGGTGTTTTTTTGTGTTTTTTTGTTTGTGTGTTTTTTTGTGCGTGTTTTTTTTTTTTTTGTGTTGGTGTGTTTTTTTGTGTTTGTGTTTTTTTTTTGTGTTTGTGTGTTTTTGGGTTTGGCTGTTTTTGTTGGTTGGTGTTTTTTTTTGTTTGTTTGTTGTTTGTGTGTGTGTGTTTGTTTTTGTTTGGTGTTGATTTTTCGGTGTTTAGTTGATTGCGAGTTTGTTTACATTTGTTTGTTTGTTGTTTTTGTTCACACCTGTAAAATAAACAAATAAATAAATTAGTTATTGTTTATTATTATTATTATTATTATTATTAACCTAACCTAACCTGGACAAAATTCTGGCAACACTGCTACAAAACGGCAATTCTCTTAATAAATACCGTATAATTATTATTATTATTTATTTATTATTGTTATTGTTATTCTCATTATCATTATTATTTATTATTATTATCATTTATCTCTTATTCTTATTCTTATTGCTCTTATTATTATTTATTATTATTATCTCTTATTATTATTATTATTTATTATTATTATTATTATTCTCATTATAATCTTTTCCTACTCGTATTTTCGTTATTATAATTATCTCTTATTTATCGTTATTTTAGAGTTAATTCCTTAATAAAAACAAATAATAATTAATCTACCATATATATAATTCCAGTATTTAATTCCTGGAAGTCTGGAAATTACTGGAAAATTAATATTATCGTAATTTTAATATTAATTCATATTTATCGATATTTTAGAGTTAATTCCTTAATAAAAATAAATAATAATTAATCTACCATATATATAATTCCAGTATTTAATTCCTGGAAGCCTAGAAATTACTGGAAAATACTGGAAATAACTAATATCGTAATTAACTCTTATTTATCGTTATTTTAGAGTTAATTCATTAATAAAAATAAATAATAATTAATCTACCATATATATAATTCCAGTATTTAATTCCTGGAACTCTGGAAATTACTGGAAAATACTGGAAATAACTAATATCGTAATTATCTCTTATTTATCGTTATTTAAGAGTTAATTCATTAATAAAAATATATATTAATTAATCTACCATATATATTTAATTCCTGGAAGCTTAAAAAAGTCATGGAATACTGGAAAAATACTGGAAAAATACTGGAAAATAATAATTACCCACCAACCGGCTTCTTGACAACAACAACAACAATAACAATGACAATAAAAAAACAACAACAACGACGACGATAGTAATTTTTTTTATACGGGGTTACAATTATGTTTTTTTTATTTTTGTGTGTTTGTTTGTGTGTTTTTGTTTGTTTGTGTGTGTGTGTGTGTGTGAGAGAGAGAGAGAGAGAGAGAGAGAGAGAGAGAGAGAGAGAGAGAGAGTGTGTGTGTGTGTGTGAAAGAGTGTGTGTGTGTAAAAATTATGGGTTATTTTTGTTTATTTGTGTGTGTGTGTGTGTGTGTGAAAGAGTGTGTGTGTGTGTGAAAGAGTGTTTGTGTGTGTGAATAAGAGTGTGTGTGTGTGTGTGAAAGAGTGTGTGTGTGTGTGAAAGAGTGAGTGTGTGAATAAACAACAGAGTGTGTGTGTTTCTTTATTTCTTTCAAGATAAATAAATGTGTAATAATAATAATAATAATAGTAATAAATTAGTCTTAGAATGGTGTAAATAAATTTGTAATAATAATAATAATAAAAATAGGGTAATAGTTGAGTATTGGACCATAATCAGGTTTGGACGGCGGCTAGGGCGGCGGCGGCGGCGGGGACGTCGGTGGCGGCGACATCGGCGGTGGGGCGGCGGCGGCAGCGACGACGATAATAATTAATAAATATATATATATATATATTAAAAATCGACGGTGGTGGCAGCGGTAGCGGCGGCGACGGGGCGGCGGGGCGACAGTGGGGCGCTGGCGGCGGGGCGGCGGAGGCGGCGGCGGGGCGGCGGCGGGGCGGCCTCGGTGACGACGACGACGAAAAAAATAATAATAATAATAAAAAAAAAATAATAATAATAATAATAAAAAAAAGAAGTTAATTATTACAAAAAACAATTAATAATAATAATAAAAAAATATATGTTATTAAACAAACAATTAAAAACAACTAATTATTAAAAAACGACGGTGATGGCAGCGGTAGCGGCGGCGACGGCGGCGGCGGGGCGACTTCTGCCCCTATATAAATCTTTCTATAGGGTCTCTAGTTAGGCAACACTGACTGCCTTTAGAGAAGAAATTAATAATAATAATAAAAATAATAATAATACATTTGGGGAATATTCCAGGGAAATTTTCATATTTTGGGGAAATGTGGAATTTTACATATTAAAATTAATATATATATAAATGAATATAAATTAGTTTACTTAATCATTTATGAACTGTTTTCATTTATTAAAAATGTATATTATTTTAATACAAAGTGTTAGGAATGGAAAATTAATTAAAATGTATAAAATATCTTGGTCAGTCTGGTGAATTTTTGTTATGAGGTTATGGCAACACTGTCAGGCTGCGTAAAGTGTGTGTGCAGTAAACATACAAACCAGTGTTGCCAAGTGAAGAAAAAAATGTATCTGTCAAATTATAATTATATAATTTTAAAGTGAGGTAAACAACAGGGAATTATTTAGGTAAACAAATATATATGTATAAAATTATTCTAAAATTATTATCAGTGCCATTTTTATTTGACTGTGAAAATTATATTAAGGCTATTTCCATCATTAGCTCTGGCAACACTGTGACATGAGATCTGGCAACACTGAGACAGATAAGAGAGGTAAGATCTGTGACAGCCAGTAATGCCAATTTGACGGATTTTCTGCTAGATATACTATTAGCGGATTTGGAAATTATTTAGCGGAAAAATATAGAAATTTACATGAGTAACTAGCGGATTTTTTTTTATTAAAGGCCAATATAGCGAAAAATCTTAAAGAGCTTAACCTATAATTTAGCATATTTTCTTAACTACTGTAGCGGATTACAAAAATTACAGTTGGCAACACTGCAAAGTTGCCAGGTCCGCGATTTACTAGCCAAATTGGGCTATTTCTGAAGTAGCGTTACGGGGAAAATTGGGCTAGTTTTCTGTTAAATTGGCAACCCTGTAGAACTGAATTAGGTGAGATAATCTGGCAACACTGACGGAACCAAGACCTGACACGGGGATCTGGCAACACTGAGATAACCGAGACCTGACACTGGGATCTGGCAACACTGACAACACCAAATCCAGGAAGCAGCAACAACAGCAGACAACAACACAAACACACAACAACACACACAACAAACTCTTTATTAGTGTTTGTTTGGTGGTGTGTGGGTTTGTTGGACTTGTGTGTGTGTGTGTGTGTGTGTCTAGAGGTGTTGTTGTTGTTGTTTGTTTGTTTGTTTGTTGTTATATGGGCAAGGCCTCTTCTAAAATGGCCGCTCCTGTAGTAGTTAATGCTACCGCTAAACACACAGCTACGGTAAGGCAATATCACCTTTATTACAAGTTTATTAAGTCATTTATCGTCTTTATTGACATTTATTTACTTCTTTTCTACGTTTATTTATCTTTATTTACGATTATTTGTGATTCTATTGTTGTTATTTATCATTATTTACGTGTATTCTTGAATTTATCGTGTTTATTTACGATTATTATTGAATTTATCGTGTTTATTTATCTATATTTACGTTTATTAGTGTTTTATTTACGTTTATTTATCAATATTAGTGTTTTATTGGTGTTTATTTATGTTTATTAGTGTTTTAATGGTCTTTACTGTAGTAGTTAATGCTACCGCTAAACATACAGCTACGGTAAGGCAATATCACCTTTATTTTACGTTTATTAAGTCTTTATTGACATTTATCTATCTTTATTATACGTTTATCTATCTTTATTATACGTTTATTTATCTTTATTGGTCTTTATTTATCTCTATCTATCTTTATTAGTGTTTTATTTATCATTAATTACGATTATTCTTGAATTTATCGTGTTTATTTACGTTTATTGGTGATTTTATTGTTTATTTTATCTTTATTAGTGTTTTATTTACGTTTATTTATCTGTATTAGTTATTTTAATGGCCGCTCCTGTAGTAGTTAATGCTACCGCTAAACACACAGCTACGGTAAGGCAATATCACCTTTATTAAGTCATTTATCATCTTTATTGACATTTATCTATCTTTATTATACGTTTATTCATCTTTATTGGTCTTTATCTATCTTTATTAGTGTTTTATTTATCTCTATCTATCTTTATTAGTGATTTAATTGTCTTTATTTACGATTATTCTTGATTTTATCGTGTTTATTTACGATTATTGGTGATTTTATTGTTTATTATCATCCTTATTTATCTTTATTGGTGATTTTATTGTCTTTATTTATCTTTATTAGTGATATTATGGTATTTATATTTATTAGTAATGTTGTTATTGTTATTGTTGTTATTGTTGTTAATGTTATTTTTTATTTATTTCAGATTATTTTCCTTCATGGACTGGGAGACACTGGGTAAGTTATAATAATAATAATAATAATAATAATAATAATAATAATAACAGTAATAGTAATAATAATAATAGTAATAATGATAATAATAATAATAGTAATAATGATAATAATAATAATAATAATGATATAAATAATAATAATAGTATGAATAATAATAATAATGATAATAATAATAGTAATAATATTAATAATAATAGTGATAGTAGTAATAATAATAATTATTAATTTATTTCTATATATATATATATATATATATATATATATATATATATATATATATATATAGTCATGATTAGGTTAGGTTAGGTTAAACTTGATTGAATTAGGTTAGATTAGATTAGACTAAATTAGATTAGATTAAAATAGATTAAATTAAGTTACATTATTATTTATGTATATATTTAATAACTAATGTATATATATACATTTTGTAGACATGGTTGGGCGAGTGCCATGGCGGCTATTGGATCACCTCACATCAAATTTATATGTCCTACAGCGTATGTATATGTATGTTTATGTATGTATGTGTATATGTATGTGTGAATGTGTATATTTATGTATGTGTATGTATAAGAGTGTGTTTTTATGTGTATGTTTAAATGTGTATGTGTATGTTTATGACTATATTTATGTATGTATGTGTATGACTGTATATTTATGTATGTATGTGTCTTACAGCATATGTATATTAATGTATATGTATATGTATGTATGTATATTTATAAAAATATGTCTATTTGTCTATTTATATGTCTTTATATATTTATAATTATGTATATATGTATATATATATTTTATTTTTTATTTTATTTTTATTAATGTCTATATCTAATTATATACTATACAATAAATTATTATACAAAACCAACAATATTAATAAAAATAAAAGTGATAATAGTAATAATAATAATAAAAATAATAACAATAATAATAATAATAGTAACAATAATAATAATAATAATAATAATAATAATAATAATAATAATAATGTTTATGTATATTTTCAGACAAGTAATGCCAGTAACTCTTAATGCTGGATTCAGAATGCCATCTTGGTAAGTATGTATGTATGTATGTATGTATTTTAACCTGTATGTATGTATATATGTATTAGTATAATCTGTATGTGTGTATATAATTTATGTATGTATTATTATATGTGTAATTTTATAACCTGTATGTATGTATGTATATTTGTATTTTTAGTATAATCTGTATGTGTGTAGGCTATATATGTATGTATGTATGTAGCTAGACTAGAGGGGGCTCCAGCCCCTGCTCCGGGGAGAGAGGGTTTGCCATGTTATTAAGGTGACCAGTGACACACACACACACTAAATGGTTGCCATCTTTCAGTTGTTCAACTGTTCCCTCTTTTATTGTTATTTATTTCCTGTTTGTTGTCACACCTTTATCTCTATCACCTTTATATGTCACTATAGCACCAACATGTCTCTCTCTCTCTGTATGTGTGTGTGTATGTGTGTGTCCTCTCTCTCTCTCTCTCTCTCTCTCTCTCTCTCTCTCTCTCTCTCTCTCTCTCTCTCTCTCTCTCTCCTGCTTACTGTCACACCTTTATCTCTATCACCTTTATATGTCACTATAGCACACCAATGTCTCTCTCTCTCTCAGGGGTGGATTTAGGTTGTGCGTTAAAATAAATTAACTTTTTAAGCAATATTCAATTTATCGATAATTAGCCCAATTACCATTTCACAGTAAAACAATACACATTTGCTTTTTCGAAGCGAACAATAAAAATAACTATAATAATACACCATTAACTAAAGAGAATACCACTTGACTGATATATTTCCCTCTCTCTCCCTACCCCTCTCTCTTTCTCTCTGTGTGTCATTATCTCCCTCTCTCCCTCTCCCTTCCTTCCCACCTACTCATTTCTTTCTCAATATATTTCCCTCTCTCTCCCTACCCCTCTCTCTTTCACTCTGTGTGTCATTATCTCTCTCTCTCTCTCTCTCCCACAGGTTCGATCTCAAATCCCTTGACGTTGACGGCCCGGAGGATACAGCCGGTATTCGCAAAGCCCGGGACTTAATACACCATCTGATTGCCGACGAAGTGAAGAACGGCATCACACACGACCGTATCCTCCTGGGGGGGTTCAGTCAGGGGGGGGCCTTAGCTTTATATTCCACGTTTACACACACACACACATTGGCAGGGGTTATAGGGATGTCATGCTGGCTTCCTCTCAGACAAGAATTCCCACAGGTAAGAATAAATAGTAATAATAGTTAATAATTGTAGTAGTATTAGTAATAGTAGTTGTTATTTTTTACTTTTACACACACATGTATGTATCTATGTAAATAATAATAATAATAGTTAATAATTGTAGTAGTAATAGTAGTAGTAGTTATTTTTTATTTTTACACACACACACACACATATATATACATGCACTGGCAGGGGTAGTATGTATGTAAATAGTAATAATAGTTAATAATTTTAATGATAATAGTAATAATAATAGTAGTAGTAGTTGATTTTTACTTTTACACACACACACACATATATATATATACATGTACTGGCAGGGGTAGTATGTATGTAAATAGTAGTGGTAATAATAATAGTTAATAATAGTAGTAATAATAGTAGTTGTTATTTTTTACTTTTACACACACACACACTGGCAGGGGTAGTAGTAGTAGTAGTAGTGGTAGTGTTAATAGTAGTAATAATAGTTAATAATTGTAGTAATAATAGTAGTAGTTGTTATTTTTTACTTTTACACACACACACACGCTGGCAGGGGTAGTATGTATGTAAATAGTAGTAGTAGTAGTGGTAGTAATAATAATAGCAGTAGTAGTAGTAATAGTAGGTGTGTTAGCATTATATTCCACCTTTACACACACACACACACACACTAACTAGACCATAAGCCCTGATACACACAGAAGTGAAATATGTGTAAGTAGTGGGGTGTTGTTTGTGAGTAAAATGTGCTCTGTCCCCCCTCACTGTCACACACTTTCCTGGGGTGAAGGGGTGATAGAGAGAATAATATAAACTTTACTGTATATTAAAAGGCTATATAAATATTTATTCACTAGATATTAAGATTATACAAATATTTATTCAATACATATTAAATTCACATAAAAAGAGAGCAGAGTGTATGTACTTGGTAATACTGGTTCACTAATCACGGTATACCCTCCCATTACAGGCCGTCATTGGTAACACTGCTTCACTAATCTTTGTACTCCCCTTCCAGGCCGCCATTGGTAACACTGGTTCACCAATATTACGGCAACCATTGGTAACACTGGTTCTGTAATAATAATACTCTCCGTAACTATTGGCAACACTGATTCACTGACAATATTCTCTCCTTCCAGGCCGCCATTGGTAACACTGGTTCACCCATATTACAAGGACATGGCGACTGTGATCCCATCGTACCTTATAAGTTTGGACAAATTACAAGTCAACTTATAAAAAGATTTGCTGGCAACATTGAGTTTAAAACCTACAGAGGAATGATGCACGCCTCATGTGAAGAAGTAAGGAATAATACTAATAATAATAATAATAACAACAATAATAATAAAAAAAATAATAATAATAATAATAATAATATTATTATTATTATTGTTATTATTATTGTTATTATTATTGTTATTATTGTTGTTATTTTTATTATTATTAGTATTATTATTGTTGTTGTTAATGTTATTTTTATTATTGTTATTGTTATTGTTCTTATTATTATTATTATTATTTTTATTGTCATTATTTTTGTTATTATTTTTATTATTTTTATTATTTTTGTTATTATTTTTATTGTTATTATTATTATTGTTATTGTTATTTTTATTATTGTTATTATTATTATTGTTATTATTTTTAGTATTAGTATTAGTATTATTATTATTATTTATTGTTTTTGTTATTATTATTAGTAGTAGTAGTATTGTTATTATTATTATTATTTTTATTATTATTATTATTATTATTGTCTTTATTATTATTATTAATAATATTATTGTTGTTGTTATTATTATTATAGTAAATATAGTAGTAGTAGTAGAAGTATTAATAATATATTGTTATTATTATTATTATCATTGCTATTATTATTATTATTATTATTATTATTATTATTATTATTATTATTATTATTATTATTAATACTGTATATATTTTTCTTTTCAGGAAATGGCTGACATTAAGAAATTTATTACCCAACATCTGCCCCCGGTTTAAAAAGAAGGAAATGAAGGAAAATATAATAATAATAGAAGGAAAATACAATAAAAATGGAAGAAGGAAAATATTGATGGAAGGAAATGAAGGAAAATACAATTATAATGGAAGGAAATGAAGGAAAATATAATAATAATAATGGAAGAAGGAAAATATGATAATAATGGAAGGAAATGAAGGAAAATACAGAAGAAGGAAATGAAGGAAAATGCAATAATAATGGAAGGAAATGAAGGAAAATACAATAATAATGAGAATAAAATTGAGAGAAAGAAGAGGAGGAAGAGAAAAAGAAGAATAAAGGAAGAATAAGAGAGACAAAGAAAAAATAAGAGAAATAATAATAATAATAATAGACAGAAGAATAAGAGAGATAGAGAAAATAATAATAAGATAAATAAATAAGAATAAGAGAGATAGAGAAAATAAGAAGAAAGAAGAATGATAGAATTAAAAATAAGATAGAGAGAATAATAATAAAAATAATAACAATAAAAGAGTAATAATAACAATAATAAAAATAAGATAAAAATAACAAATAGATATAATAATAAGAATAATGAGATTAATAATAATAAAAGAATTAAGAAAAATAACAATATAAAGAATAATAATAATGAAAGATGAATAATAATAAGAATGAGAATAATATAAGAATGAGAATAATGAGAGGGATGAATAGTAATAATAATGAGAAAATAATAATAATGAAAGAGATTAATAATAATAATAATGAGATGAATAATAATAATAATGAGATGAATAATAATAATACTGAAATAAAATAAAAAAATAATAATAAAAGAATGAGAATAAAGATAGGGATAATAATAAGAATAATGAAAGATATGAATAATAATAATGATGAAAAATGAATGAGAATAATGAAAGATGAATAAAAATAATAATAAATGAGAATAACGATAATACAAATAATAATAAAAAATAATGAATAATAATGAAAGTTGAATAATAATAATAAAGAATGAGAGGGATATAAATAATAATAATTAGATAAATAGTTTATAATAATATATATAAACACCAATACAAACTTTATCATTCATAATTATTAATGTAATGTACAGTAAATGGATATTTATTATTATTATTATTATATATATATAATTATTATTAATAATAATAGTAGTAGTAATAGTATTAATTGTTAGTTATGTAATTATTTTTTTTATTTATGTGTATTATTTTTTATTTCTGTAATTTTTTTCTTTATATTAATTTGTATATATATATATATATTTTTTTTTTATCAAATGTTTTTTATTAATGTTTATTATATTTTTATCTTTTCAAATGTGTTTTAAGTCGAATTTTTTTTTTTATTAATTTATATATAAATATTTTTTTCTAATAATGAGTTAAATATTTCATACTTCCTTCTTTATTTATTTTTTTTTTTCCGAATATTAATGAGGTAATTTCTTTATTCACTAATTTATGAATATATATATATATATGTTTTTTTTTTTTTCAAATCTTAATTTTTTTTTTTTTTTCATGAGGTAAAAAAAAAATCATTTTTTCGAATCATTGGGGTAAATTTTTTTTTTTTTTTTTTTTTTTTTCAATAAACTTTTTTTTTTCATTTTTCCATTTTTCCAATTTTTTTTTTTTTTTTTCATTCCAAACTTTTTTTTTCTGTTAGTGTTAATGAAAGTGGTTAATACATTCAATAGACAACCATTGTTATTTATTAACCTTATCTTTACTTATAATAATATACATACAATTATATATATATATTTACTAAAATATATCAAGAAACACACACACTTATATTTCTCTCTCACACACACACTTATTTTTCTCTTTCACACACACATACATTCTCTCTCGCACACACACATACATACATTCATTCTCTCTCGTACACATATCTTTCTCTCACACACACACATACACATATTCTCTCTTTTTCACACACACACACACACAATTTATCTCACATTCTCTCTCACACACACAAATCCCCCCTCTCTCTCTCTCTCTCACACACACACACAAACAAATTTCCACACACACACACATACACATATCATTCTTTCTCACACACACACAAACAAATTTCCACACACATACACATACACATATCATTCTCTCTCACACACACACACACAAATACCCTCTCTCTCGCACACACACACTTACAAATACCCTCTCTCTCGCACATACACACACACAAATTCCCCTCTCTCTCTCACACACAAACTCCCCCCCACTCTCTCTCTCTCACACACATACATACACAAACACCCCCTCCCCCCCTCTCTCTCACAAACTCCCCCCTCCCCCTCCCTCCCCCTCTCTCTCTCTCACACACACACACACACACACACACACACATATTAAGCCGAGGACTGACAATAACTTTTAGTATTGAGTATTTTCTTTCCACACATGGCACATATACCCTTCTTATACGCACACCCTTGACAGAAATGGGAGCCGGCCTGATGGACTTTGGTGCGACAAATACGACACTCAGCAAACGTCGTCTGTAAGCGGGAAAAACAAACGTATTAGTATGTATGTATGTATTAAATTTGTCTGTCTGTGTGTCTATCTGTCTGTCTATTTATCTATCTATCTGTATGTCTGTCTATCTCTCTCTCTATCTATACGCCACTCAGCAAACGTCGTCTGTAAGGAGAAAAACAAACGTATTAGTATGTATGTATGTATGTATGTATGTATGTGTGTGTGTGTTTGTATGTCTGTTTGTTTGTCTGTATCTGTTTATCTATCTGTCTGTCTATTTATCTGTCTGTATATTTGTCTATCTATTTATCTGTCTATCTATCTATTTATCTATATCTATCTATCTATCTATTTATCTATATCTATCTATCTGTCTATTTATCTATCTATCTGTGTGTGTCTATCTATCTATGCGACACTCAGCAAACGTCGTCTGTAAGGGAGAAAAACAAACGTATTAGTATGTATGTATGTATTAAATGTATGTAGGTGTGTTTGTGTTTCTTTCTGTCTGTGTGTCTATTTATTTGTCTATCTATTTATCTATTTATCTCTCAGCAAACGTCGTCTGTAAGCGGGAAAAACAAACGTATTAGTAGGTATGTATGTATTAAATTTGTCTGTCTGTGTGTCTATTTATTTGTCTATCTATTTATCTATTTATCTCTGAGCAAACGTCGTCTGTAAGGGAGAAAAACAAACGTATTAGTATGTATGTATGTATTAAATGTGTGTAGGTGTGTTTGTGTTTCTTTCTGTCTGTCTGTCTATTTGTCTATCTATTTATCTATTTATCTCTCAGCAAACGTCGTCTGTAAGGAGAAAAACAAACGTATTAGTAGGTATGTATGTATTAAATGTATGTATGTGTATGTATGTGCGTGAGTCTATTTGTATGTCTGTTTATTTGTCTATCTATTTATCTATTTATCTCTCAGCAAACGTCGTCTGTAAGGGAGAAAACAAACGTATTAGTATGTATGTAGGTGTGTGTGTGTGTGTGTATGTATGTATGTGTGTCTATCTATTTATCTATTTATCTCTCAGCAAACGTCGTCTGTAAGGGGAAAAAACAAACGTATTAGTATGTATGTATGTATTAAATGTATGTATGTATTAAATGTGTGTGTGTGTGTGTGTGTGTGTGTGTGTGTGTGTGTCTATTTATCTCTCTCTTTATCTATGCGACATTCAGCAAACGTCGTCTGTAAGGAGAAAACAAACGTATTAAATGTATGTATGTATTAAATGTATGTATGTATGTATGTGTGTCTATCTATTTATCTATTTATCTCTCAGCAAACGTCGTCTGTAAGGGAGAAAAAACAAACGTATTAGTATGTATGTATATATTAAATGTATGTATGTGTGTGTGTATCTCTCTCTCTATCTATGCGACACTCAGCAAACGTCGTCTGTAATCGGAAAAAACAAACGTATTAGTAAGTATTAAATGTATGTGTGTTTGTGTTTCTTTCTGTCTGTTTATTTGTCTTTCTGTCTCTATTTATATATCTATCTATCTATTTATCTGTCTGTCTGTTTATTTGTCTATCTATCTATTTATCTGTCTGGCTGTTTATCTATCTATCTATCTATTTATCTGTCTGGCTGTTTATCTATCTATCTATCTATTTAGCTGTCTATCTATTTATCTATCTATCTGTCTGTCTGTCTATTTATCTCTCAAAGGTGGTCTGCAATGAAAAGAAACATACAGTATATTATTAGTAAGTATTAAATGTATTTGTCTGTCTATCTCTCTCTCTATCACATAAAGATTAAATTTATTTATCTATATATCTACCTATCTCTTTTTCTATCTCTCTACCAATAAAGATTAAATCAAATCACACACACACACACATACACACACACACTCTCTCACAAATACACATACACACTATATCTCTCTCTCTCACACACACACACACACACACTCTCTCACAAATACACATGCACACTATATCTCTCTCTCTCTCACACACACACACACACACACACTCTCTCACACATACACATGCACACTATATCTCTCTCTCACACACACACACACACACACACACTCTCTCACACATACACATACACACTATATCTCTCTCTCTCACACACACACACACACTCTCACAAATACACATACACACTATATCTCTCTCTCTCACACACACACACACACACACACTCTCTCAAATACACATACACACTATATCTCTTAATTATGTATTAATTATTAAGCCAATTTCCATTATGTGTGTTTCATATTGTTATTGTCATGTGACCAAGCTACACAAAACAAAACAAAACAAAACAAAAACACGACACTAAATTTAAAGAAAAATATGATAATTATGATTTAAAATATAGTGAGTAGTTTGTTTTCATTATAGTATTGTAACTCTCTCCCTCTTTCTCTCTCTCTCTCTCTCTCTCTTTCTCACACACACACACACTCTCTCTCCCTCACTCTCTCACACACACACACACACACACTCTCTCTCTCACACATACACACACCCTCTCTCACACACACACATACACACAGACACACACCCTCTCTCACACACACACACACACTCTCTCTCACACACACACACACACACACATACACACACTCTTTCTACACACACACCCTCCCCCTCTCTCTCTCTCTCCCCCCACTCTCACTCTCTCACACACTCTCTCTCTCTCTCTTTCTCTCACATTACCGTATAAGGATTAAACCTATTTTTCTTGCTGGTGAGAAGTTTATTTTCGTTTATCTTTCGTCCTCCTCCCTCTGTGGTGTTCCGAGCCCCAGCCTTCCATGTGTCAGGTGTAATTACCTGTGAATATATATATACAGGTTAATTAATGTGAGAAAGAGAGTGTATGTGTGTGTGTGTGTGTGTGTATATGTGTTCCTAGCCCCTGCCTTCCATGTGTCAGGCGTAATTACCTGTAAATATATATAGGTTAATTAATATGTATGTAAATATATACATTAATATATATATACAGGTTAATTATATCTATGTGTGTGTGAGAGAGAGATAGAGAGAGAGTGTGTGTGTGTTTGTGTGAGAGTGTGTGTGTACGTGAGAGGGAGAGGGAGTGTATGTGTGAGAGAGGGAGAGAGGGAGTGTGTATGTGTGAGAGAAAGGGAGTGAGAGAGAGTGTGTGTGTGTGTATGTGTGTTCCGAGCCCCTGCCTTCCATGTGTCAGGCGTAATTACCTGTGTGAGAGAGAGAGAGAGGGAGAGAGTTTGTGTATGTGTGTGTGTGTGTGTGAGAGAGGGAGAGGGAGTGTGTGTATGTCTGTGTGTGTGTGAGAGAGAGAGTGAGGGAGTGTGTGTGTGTGAGAGAGAGAGAGGAAAAGAGGGAGAGAGTGTGTGTGTGTATGTGTGTGTGTGTAAGAGTGTATGTATGTGTGTGTGTGTGTATGTGTGTGTGTGTATGTGTGTGTGTGTGTGTAAATTAGTGGGTAATAAAGGTAGAAAAATCATACGGCAATTCAGTCAATATTTACCATTATTTTTTCTAAGACAATTTTCTACCTTATGTACATAGACTATTTTATTATTATTATTATTATTATTATTATTACTCACTTATTTAAACTATTCTAAGACTATTTTATTACTATTATTATTATTATTATTATTATTATTACACATTTATTTTCATCTATGTCATTTCCTTTACAAACAATTTTATTATTATTATTATTATTATTATTACTATTATTATTACACATTTATTTACACCATTCTAAGTTAACTAAAACTTAATTAATTTCCTTCTATGGCATTTCCTTCGTAAAGTAATAATAATAATTCACATTTATTCACATATATATCCTTAATTATTTACTAACTTACCTTTCCCAACTTTATCTGACATTTTTCACACACCATCTTGACAAAAAACACAAAAATAATACCAGTTTTTTCAATAAATATCGAGGTATTAAAATTTATTATCTTTGTTTTTGACGTGTTCAAGGATTTCTCAATTTTACGTCATGAGGTAAAGATCTGGGGAATTTACCTTATACAAGTGGGTGGAAAATACCCTAGATTATAACCCCAAAATTTCCTTAGATCCTTTTTAATTATTTTTTAAGATTAATTTATTAATAATTTATTAATGATATTTTGTAGGCATCTTAGAATACCACAAAATAAAGTAGTGAAGATCTTTTATCTAATAGTGAAGATGTATAAAGGATGATATGACGTAATATGGGTAGTGAAGATGTCACACACGGTAGTGAAGATGTCATACCGTAACAGTAAATACAAATTACCTTATATTGTCAAATAATTACTTTAAATAACCCAAAATTACATAATCTAGGGTAATTACCTTAAAAATGAGAGTGTTGCTGGTTTGTTTACATGTACGATTTTTTTTTTTTGTAATCTTTTCAACGAGATCATACCTAATATTATTTTGGAAAACTAGTATTATTATTATATAATTTTCTTATAATTTGTATCACTTTTTTATATAACTTGTATCATTGTATTTAATTTTTTTGTATATATATTTTGTTTTTGTATGTTATTTTTCACGGGATAACAATTATATTTTGAAAAGCTAAAATCTCATTTCCTTGTTTATTTTTTTTTATTTATTTTTACGGGATTATCATAATTTTTTTTTTTAGAAAGCTACGATATCATTTTTTTATGTTTATTTTTTTCGGGATTATATTATTTTGAAAAGCTACTATTATTTTTCTAATGAATATTTTTTTATTTGAGATAAATTTAGGAAAATTATATTAATTTTATATATATATTTCTATTTTTTCCTTATTTTTACAATCCCTATAAAAAAAAGTGTTGCCAATATAATAGCGCTATTTTATGATTGTCTAAAAGATCATGAGAATTAATATTTTACTAAGAAATTAATTAATAGTTTATAAATATAGGCGAAATTAGGATAAAATAATAACGTTTACATAATCCATAGCTAACAAGAACCCAAACAATATGGCCGCCTCTCTCATTAATACCTGCAGTGGTACCAAGTCAAAATAAATTCATCTATTTTAGTGAATTTCGAAGTCCAATATAGTAGAAAATATATAAAGATTATTAAAAAATTAGCAAGGAATTAATTTAGACCAAAAGGAAAATTTAGTGATATTGAAATTAAGGTAAAAATTAAATAAAAGGGAATTTATAAATAGTCCAAACTAAGGGTATGGTGCCAAAGAGATCTGGCAACACTGACAGACTGGTTTGTTTACTAAAAGTGTCGTAGTGAAAATTTCGGGTTTATTTTTATCAATTTTCTGGTATTAATTTAACTCGACACAAAGTATAATTTGTCTCAAACTATACTTTAATACACCATACACCCTATAGTATTAATTAAAGACATACATACACACTATTAAACGCTTAAATAAGGCTAATTAAATCTCGCTTTTGTTTTTGTTGTTGTTTTTATTTACATACGTGATAAAATTATTTACCCCAAGTAAAAAAATAATATATATGTATAGTTTATTAATATATATAGAATTAAATAATGCTAATAATTATCTGCTTTTGTTTTTATTTAAGTGATAATTTAAATAAGTTATTTTTAATAAGTTAAAAAAAATATATATATTAATTGTTAATTAGTATATACAGATATAAATCGTGTCTAAATTATATTATATATACAGAAATAAATCGTATAAATTATATATATATATGCATAAATGAAATGGAGGTAATTTTGTATTTAGTATAAAAATAGTTTATTGAATATATTGTAATATTTTCGTATAATTATTTCACAATGTAATATGTTTATGTGTTAATGAATTTAAGAGGAGTCCCTGTAGTCTGCCCAGGTTAGGTCCCAGTAGTCTGCCCAGGTTAGGTCCCTGTAGTCTGCCCAGGTTAGGTCCCTGTAGTCTGCCCAGGTTAGGTCCCGGTAGTCTGCCTTGGTCCTGGTTAGGTTATAGTTCAACCACTATATCACCCTTTGCCCGCTCCACACCACGTGCACACCGCTCTCTCTCCTTTCTTTCTCTCTCTCTGAGTAGTATTGTATAAAGTAGGCTATGTTTGCCTTACATCTACTTTTCTTGGGAGACTTAAATATTGGGAAGTCATTTTCTTGATTTTTTTTCTTCCTTCACTGCAGATTCTTTTAATTGGCTATGTTTGCCTTACATCTACTTTTTCTTGGGAGACTTTAAATATTCGGAAGTCATTTTCTTGATTTTTTTCTTCCTTCACTGCAGATTCTTTTAATTGTTCTTTCACTTCCATTGGTTGCAGCAGCTGTCTGACTTTGAGCCTGCAAGACGTTACCATATATTCCTCAACACTTATTCTCCTTCTGGAAATATTCGCTGACGTTGAATATAATTTCCTTGGCTTGACTATGCAAGGCCGCGACCTCACCTCACAGGTCACCATGTGTATGGGTTGGCAACACTGTACATAAATACTGTACCATTGGTGCCACATTTTCTCTAATGGTTTATAAATATTGTAAAATTAAAGCTTACAGTTGTATCCTGCATTTTGCAACTAGAATTCAGACGGTATTAGAATGTATTTACGTCTTTTGTGTAGCATTTTATAAATATCAGGCATATTTGTATAGCCCAGTTATTAATGATATGACATATGAGCATTCAAGTCAGGGTAAATAAAAGTTATCTAAATATTCTGCAGCTAACCTAACCTAACCTAACCTAACCTAACCTAACCTAACCTAATATAACCCAGCCCAACCTGACCTAACCTAATCTAACCTAACCTAAACAAAATATATAAAATGTGTTTAATAGATTACACAAAATATTATATAATGTTTCTCAAATTTTATATATACAGAAATAATAATAAAATGTGTATTTATATAATACAGAAATGGAAATATACTAAAGGAAAATATTTATGAAAAGAAAAGAAAAATAATAAAAGCAAATAATTATTTACGAAAGATAAGAAAAATGAAAAATAAAGACAAATATTTATGAAAAGATAATAAGAAAGATAAGAAATAAATAGATAAATAATAATAAATAGAAAATGGATTATATAGTGAAACTGAACTAATAAAAATAATAATAATAAAAAAGTAAATAGATAAATAATATAATAGATACAAAATGGATTATATTCTGAAATTGAACTAAGAAAAAATAAAAATAGATAAATAAATAGATAAAAAATGGATTCGGGAATTGATTCGACGGAGAGCAGTAATGGAAGTGTGGAGGAAATTGGTGGAGGAGTGGTGGAGAGAAGGAGGAGAGTGGTGGAGGAGGAGGAGGGAGAAATAGTGATGGAGAGTTTACCTTGTGATGGAGATGTGGTGGAGAGAGGGAGAGAAGTGATGGAGAGAGAGGGAGTGTTGGAGAGAGGGATGGAGAGAGAGGGAGGGGTGTTGGAGAGAGGGAGAGAAGCGATGGAGAGAGAGGGAGTGTTGGAGAGAGGGAGAGAAGCGATGGAGAGAGGGAGAGAAGCGATGGAGAGAGGGAGAGAAGTGATGGAGAGAGAGGGAGGGGTGATGGAGAGAGGGAGAGAAATGATGGAGAGAGTGTGTGGTGGTGGAGAAAGAGTGATGGAGAGTGGAAATGGTGGAGAAGCAGCCATGATGGAGAGTCTAGCCTGTGGTGGAGACGGAGATGGAGATAACACGAAAAAATCACCACCAACAACGACAACGACGGAGATAATGACAAATCAACAACAACAACAGCAACAACAACAACAACAACACCTCCACCACTCCTCCACCCCCTCTCTCCACCACTCCTCCACCCCCCCCAACAACAACAACAACCACAGTCAACAACAACAACAACAAAGATTTAAACCCCAGAATAATCTCTTCGCGTTCCCCAACCCCAACGTCCACTTCGGGAGGGCGTCGGGGGGTTTGGGGAGCATGGGGACCAACTACGGGGCCATGGGGACCAACTTCGGGGCCATGGGTACCAACACGACCACCACCAGTCCGGTACCGTCGCCCCTGCGGACCCTAGCGGCGACAGCGGTGGTCGTTAGTAGCTTTACCACCAGCCACAAAAATGAGTCCGTCGAAAATAATCGCAATAATAATAATAATAGCGACTTTGGGGGTATTTTTGGTGTTGGTAATACTGCTGCTAGTGGTGGTAATGGTAGTGGTGGTAATAGTGGTAGTGGATCAGTGTTACCAGCTAAAAATACGACCACTACGACCACAACGCTATCCTGTACTTCGCTATACTCGGCTACTCTAGTAAGTATGTTTATTATTATTATTATTATTATTGTTATTATTATTGTTATTATTGTTATTATTGTTATTATTATTATTATTGTTATTATTATTATTATTATATATAAACTAATTCATTTATTATGGTTAAATATTATGTGTTATGTCACCATGGTTGTTTAATAATATATATATATATATAGATATAGATAGACAGAAATATAGATAGATAAATAGAGATAGATAGATAGAAATATAGATAGATAAATAGATATAGGTAGATAGAAATATAGATAGATAAATAGATATAGATAGATAGAAATATAGATAGATAAATAGATATAGATAGATAGAAATATAGATATAGATAGATAGAAATATAGATAGATAGATAGAAATATAGATAAAAAAATACATACAGATAAATATAATTATAGTGTTTATATATTTATTATTAATTGTTTATTTATTTGTTTATTGTTTACAGTCACACGTTGGCGAGGGCTTACACACCAGCTACAACAACAACAACAACAACAACAACAACGGTAACGCCTCGGAAAAAAATAACACCTCAGAAAATAGTGAAGATTACGACGTCACCGGAAATAGTGAAGATTACAACATCACCGGTAATAGTGAAGATTACGACGTCACCGGAAATAGTGAAGATTACGACGTCACCGGTAATAGTGAAGATTACGACGTCAGCGGTAATAGTGAAGATAATCCCAGTAAGACGAGTAATAGTGAAGATAACCCCAGTAAGATGAGTAATAGTGAAGATAATGTATATGAGTTTGAAGCCCCTGCTGGAATTACCTTTGCTAATTTATCACCATCAATGTGTCTAAGTCGGGGATATGAAACATTAGGTAAGTTCAATTAAAGTCGTTTTCTAAGTAATTTAAGTATTTTTTTTTAAGTATTTTAGTATTTAAGTATTTTTTTTAAGTATTTTAGGATTTATTTTATGGATTTAAGGATTTTTTTTAGTATTTAAGGATTTTTTTTAGTATTTTAGGATTTTTTTATGTATTATTTTAAATATTTAAGGATTATTTTAGAAGTATTTAAGGATTTTTTTTAGTATTTTAGGATTTTTTTTAGTATTTAAGTATTATTTTAAGTATTTTAGGATTATTTTAAGGATTTAAGTAATATTTTAAGTATATTTATGTATTTTAGTAGTGTAGTAGTAGAAGAAGTAGGCTGGCTATGGTAGTGGTAGTAGTAGTAGTTATTTAAGTATTATTTTAAGTATTTAATATACATTGATTGATTGATGATTATAAAAATGATAATAATAATAATCGTTTACGTATATTTATTTATTTATTTCTCCCCCCCCCCCCCATAATAATAATCGTTTATGTATATTTATTTATTTATTTCTTCCCCCCCCCCCATAATAATAATAATCGTTTACGTATATTTATTTATTTATTTCTTCCCCCCCCCCCAGCCCAGGGTTATGCAGTGTTGCCATATCAGAACAACACCCTACAGAAGAAACTACGAACATTAAGATTAAGAATGAGACAACAACACTATAAGATTGTATGTCCTAAAGCAAGTATGTATACTGTATATTGTATGTTTTGTATGTATGTATGTATGTATTAGTGTGTCGCAATGTATGTATGTATGTGTGTGTGTTTGTATGTATGTATGTATATGTACAAGATTGTATGTCCTAAAGCAAGTATGTATACTGTATATTGTATGTTATGTATGTATGTAATAGTGTGTCGCAATGTATGTATGTATGTGTGTGTGTGTTTGTATGTATGTATATGTACAAGATTGTATGTCCTAAAGCAAGTATGTATACTGTATATTGTATGTTATGTATGTATAAAATAATATGTTTGTATGTATGTATAAAACCATTCTAAGTGAATTTTCCAAACTTAATTTTTACATGTTACATGGTGATTCAATATATATATATATATATATATATATATATATATATATATATATATATATATATATATATATATATATATATATATATATATATAGAGGTACTATATGTATTAATCTAATATTTTTATATGACTTTTATATACTTCATACTCTCTCTCTCTCTCTTTATGTCTCTCTCCCTACCCCTCTCTCTCCCCCCCTCTCTCTCCCACTCCCTCCCCCCTCTCTCTACCCCACTCTCTCTCTCACACACTCTCTCCCCCCTACCTCCCTCTCTCTCTCCCCTCCCTCCCCCCTCTCCCCTCCCCTCTCTCTCTCTCTCACACACCTTCTCTCTCACCCCAACAGAGGAGAGGAAGTTGTGTATAGCAGTGAGTTTAAACAATGTACAATCAGTGGAACAATTACTGATGCAGAATATTAACCCAAGAACAACTGATAATAAACATAGATCACCACTACATATTGCTGCATCGAAGGGATATACTGATATTGTAAGGTATGTAATAATCTATCTATCTATCTATCTATCTATCTATCTATCTATCTATCTATCTATCTATCTATCTATCTATAGCTCTGACACCTCACTTGGGGGGGTGGGGAGCTGTGAGCGAAGCGAGCTGCTCCGCAGGCAAAAGCACCCACGGCATAGCCGTGGGTGGCGAAGCCAGTGCTTGTATGTATTAATATTATTATATATATTATATCTATTATTATTATTAATATATATATTATTATTATACAGTATATATTATTATTTTTATATATATTATTATTATATATATTATTAATATTATTGTTATTATTATAGTTATTATATATATTATTATTATTGTATTTATTATTATTATTATATATATTATTATTATTATTATATATATATTAATACTATTATTATATATTATTATTATTATTATTATTATTATAAATTTTATGATTATATATTATTATATCTATTAATACTATTATTATATATTATTATTATTTTTATTATTACTATATATTATTATTATTATTATTACCAACAGGTTGTTACTACAATATGGTGCTGACCCGAATCAAAAGGATGGTATTGGTAACACTGCTTTACATCTAGCTGCCTGTACCTCACACATACCAACAGTTACTCTACTATTAAAAGCAGGTGTGTGTGTGTGTGTGTGTGTGAGAGAGAGAGAGAGAGTGAAAGGGAGAAAGAGTGTGTGTGTTTTTGAGAGAGATAGAGTGTGTGTGTGTGAGTGTGATAGAGAGAGTGAGTGTATGTGTGTGTGTGTGTTTTTGAGATAGAGAGAGAGAGAGTGTGAGTGTGTGTGTGTGTGTGAGAGTGTGTGTTTTTGAGATAGAGAAAGAGTGAGTGTGTTTGTGTGTGTGAGAGTGTGTTTTTGAGATAGAGAGAGAGTGTGTGTGTTTGAGAGAGAGAGAGAGAGAGAGTGAGATACAAATGTGTGTCTGTGTGTGTTTGTCAAGGTCAGAAAGGTAAAAAATCAAGGTCAAAATTATAAAAAAAACTGAAAATTGATAAAACCGCAATAATTTCGGTTGTAGAGATCTGATTATAATCCAACTTTATATGTAACCTGTTATGTTA
>JAWZYT010005702.1:57500-62500 GCA_034508575.1 Petrolisthes manimaculis
ACAGTAGTAATTATTATTATTTATATTTATTATTATATTTATACGTGTAGTTAAAAGGAAGGAGAGAGAGAGAGAGAGAGAATTAACAAAAGAAGGAAGGAAAGAGGGAAGGAATGGAGTGAGAGAATTAACAAAAGAAGGAGAGAAGGAAAGAATTAATGAGAGAGAGAAGGAAAGAGAGGGAGAGGAGAGAATTAACAAAAGAAGGAAGAGAGAGGGAGAAGGAAAGGAGAGAAGGAAGGAAGGAGGAGAGAAGGAAAGAAAGGGAGGAGAGAATTAACAACAAAAGAAGGAAGGAAGAGAGAGAGGGAGAGAGAATTAACAAAAGAAGGAAGAGAGAGGGAGAAGGAAAGGAGAGAAGGAAGGAAAGTAAATGAGAGAGAGAGGGAATGAGAGAAGTAATGAAATAAATTGCATATACACTAGTAATAATAATAACATTGTTGATATTATTGTTATGATGATGAAAGAAGAAAGGAGAGAAAGAGAGAAGAAAGGAGAGAGAGAATTAACAAAAGAAGAAGGAGAGAAAGAAGAGAGGGAGAGAGAATTAACAAAAGAAGAAGGAAGAGAGAGAGAGAATTAACAAAAGATGGAAGGAAAGAGGAGAGGGAGAGAGAGAGAGAGAGAATTAACAAAAGAAGAAGGGAAGGAAGAGAGAGAGAGAATGAAATCAATTGGATGTACAGTAGTAATAATAAACACGTTGTCTGTATATTATTGTTATGATGATGAAGCGTCTGAATGATTATCGTCAGTGTTAGTTTTACATTTGAGTGTTTCGAGGTATTCTTGTTGTGAAGCAGCCAACACCTCGGCCAAGATGTCAGCCTCGGCACTCGAATATTCACTCAGTCCTGTAGGGGAGAAAGAAATAGATAAATGAATAGATACGTGTAGACAGACAGACAGACAGACAGGCAGACAGATAGTGAATAGATATGTGTAGACAGACAGACAGACAGACAGATAGATAGATAGATAGATAGATAGACAGACAGACAGAAAGACAGACAGACAGATAGATAGATAGATAGATAGACAGACACGACAGACAGACAGACAGACAGACAGACAGACAGACAGACAGACAGACAGACAGATAGATAGACAGATAGATAGATAGATAGATAGATGAATGAATGAATAAATAGATAAATAAATGAATGAATGAATGGATGGATGGATAGATATAGATAAATAGATAGATAAATGAATGAATAAATAGATAAATAAATGAATGAATAAATAGATAAATAAATGAATGAAAGAGTAAATGAAAGAGTAAATGGATGAATGAATGAATAAATAAATAGATAGATAGATAGATAAATGAATGAGGAGATATGTGTGTAAATATATGTCTGCCTCGGCACTCGAATATTTATTTATTTATTTATTTTATAAGTATAAGCATAGAAAACTTTTAATATGTACTGTATGTAAATATATGGATTACGGAAAGAGGGAAAATATAAAAATATACGTAAATATATGGAAATAGGGGAGAGGGGAGAAAATGTATGTAAATATATGGAAAAGTGGAAAGAACATACGTAAATACATGTATTATGGAAATTGGGAAATATATGTATATACTGTATTAGGAAAAGGTGAAAAATTACACGTAAAAATAAGCAATAAATAAAAATGAATAAAAAAAACATGTAATAATAAGAAAACGGAAAACACACACACACACACACACACAAATGATCAAAGAAAAATATGAAGTATATAATACAAGTGAAAATTGATCTAAAAAATAAATACTAAAAATCTATGATGCAATTTTATTAACTTTTAGTGTTTACGAAAAATAAATATTGACTTTTAATGTTTACGAAAAATAAATATTGACTTTTAATGTTTACGAAAAATAAATATCGCCTTACCAAATATGTAAAAAAAGAATAAATATTGCCTTACCAAATATGTAAACAAATAATAATATTGAATTACCAAATATGTAAAAAAAATTAAATATTGAATTACCAAATATGTAAAAAAAAAAAAAAAAAAATTGAATTACCAAATATGTAAAAAAAAATTTTTATTGAATTATCAAATATAATAAAAAAAAAATTGAATTACCAAATATGTAAAAAAAAAAAAAAAAAAAAAAAATGACTTTTAATGTTTACGAAAAATAAATATCGCCTTACCAAATATGTGAGGTGGAAGATGGTTTAGGAATGATGCTCGCTGGTTGACGGTAAACTCCCCAACCGACACACACTGTCCCGAAGAAGAGGAAGAAGAAGAGGAGGAGGAGGAAGAGGAGGAGGAGGGTACCGGATCTTTTGACGACCCTGGTATGGCTGGGTCGAGGTAGGCGGTGGATGAAGATGTGGATGATGTGTTAAAAATGCCACGTTGGGTTTGGTTGGTTCCCCGGGGTGTTAGGTTAGACCCGTGTGCTTTTGTTAGTGGCGTTAGGTCGGTTGTGTTTGTGTTAGTGCGAGAAGTGTGTGGTGATAGCCTTGGTGTTAGTGTTAGGTCTGTGTTGGTGTTAGTACGAGAAGTGTGTGGTGATAGCCTTGGTGTTAGTGTTAGGTCTGTGGTGTTGGCGTTAGCGTTGGTGCGAGGTGATAGTCGTGGTGTTAGATCGGTGTTAGTGTTTGTGTTAGTGCGTGGTGATGTCCGTGGTCCCGGGTTAGTGTCTGATGGACCCTCCGTGGTAGTGGTAGTGTTAGTGTTGGTAGTGGTGGTGGTGGTTGGGGAGGTCCGTCCCCGTGCCAGGCGGTCGCTGGGGCCCGAACTTGATGGTGAAGACGGCGACCGCTGAAAATAATAATAATAATAATAATAATAATAATAATAAACAAATTAAAGTTTATTGTTGTTTTTATTTACCTGTGCTTTATTTACTTATTACACTATTGTTGTTGTTGTTATTTATATAGTATTGTTGTTGTTATTGTTATTTATCTGTGCTTTAGAGGGTTGATCATTGTTGTTATTGTTATTTATCTACATATTATTGTTGTTATTGTTATTTATCTACATATTATTGTTGTTATTGTTATTTATCTACATATTATTGTTGTTTACCTACATAGGGCCTATTATTGTTGTTATTGTTATTTATCTACATATTATTGTTGTTTACCTACATATTATTGTTGTTATTGTTATTTATCTACATATTATTGTTGTTTACCTACATATTATTGTTGTTATTGTTATTTACCTACATATTATTGTTGTTATTGTTATTTATCTACATATTATTGTTGTTATTGTTATTTATCTACATATTATTGTTGTTATTGTTATTTATCTACATATTATTGTTGTTATTGTTATTTATCTACATATTATTGTTGTTTACCTACATATTATTGTTGTTATTGTTATTTATCTACATATTATTGTTGTTGTTATTGTTGTTATTGTTATTTATCTACATATTATTGTTGTTGTTATTGTTGTTTACCTGTGCTTTAGAGCGTTGATCATTATCCCTGAGCCATTGTAGATAACTTTCATGTGCTACCTGTTCTTATTATCACTGTCCCTTATTCCTGCACCCCCCTAACCCCCACAAGCCTGTCCCCTATGCCCACACAACCCAAACCCACCCCCAAGCCTGTCCCCTACTCCCCCACCCCCCCCACAAGCCTGTCCCCTACTCCCCCACCCCCCAACACCCTCCACAAGCCTGTCCCCTACTCCCACACACCCCAAACCCACCCCCAAGCCTGTCCCCTACTCCCACACACCCCAAACCCACCCCCAAGCCTGTCCCCTACTCCCACACACCCCCAACACCCCCCAAACCTTATGTTATTGTTGTTATTTTTGTTTATTATCCATTATTGTTGTTGTTTGTTATTATTTACCTGTGCTTTAGAGCGTTGATCATTATTGTTATTGTTATTTATCTACATATTATTATTATTGTTGTTATTGTTGTTGTTATTATTTACCTGTGCTTTATTTACTTATTATCCATTATTGTTATTGTTATTTATTTATTTATATAGTATCTTTATTTATCTACATATTGTTGTTGTTGTTATTATTGTTTACCTGTGCTTTATTTACTTATTACATATTGTTATTGTTATTTATCTACATATTGTTGTTGTTGTTGTTATTATTTACCTGTGCTTTATTTACTTATTACATATTGTTATTGTTATTTATCTACATATTGTTGTTGTTGTTATTATTGTTTACCTGTGCTTTATTTACTTATTACATATTGTTATTGTTATTTATCTACATTATTATTATTGTTGTTGTTATTGTTGTTTACCTGTGCTTTAGAGCGTTGATCATTATCTCTGAGCCATTGTAGATAACTTTCATGTGCTACCTGTTCCTCTATGGCCTCGGATGTTGCCTCAAAGTCTGTAGCTCGAATCTTATCTTCCAACATAGCCTGGACGGAAAGAGAGAGAGATAGATAGAGATAGATAAAGAGAGATAGAGATACATAGATAAATACATACATAGAGATACATAAATATAGATAAATAAATACACCCATAATTATATAATAGATAAATAAATAAATAAATTAATAAATATATAATAAATAAGAGTGATAATAATGAATAATACACACACACACACAAACAAACACTTACATTTACTTATATATAGATAAATATATAATAATAATAATAATAACAAAGTCTGTAGCATGAAAAAAAAAAAAAAAATATATATATATATATAATATAATAAATGAATAATACACACACACACACTTACTTATTCCAGATGTATATTTACACACACACACACACACATACACACACACACTTACTTATTCCAGATGTATATTTACACACACACACACACACACACACATACACTTACTTATTCCAGATGTATATTTACACACACACACACACACACACACACACACACTTACTTATTCCAGATGTATATTTACACACACACATACACACACACACATACACTTACTTATTCCAGATGTATATTTACACACACACACACACACACACACATACACTTACTTATTC
>JAWZYT010005702.1:65000-72500 GCA_034508575.1 Petrolisthes manimaculis
AAATAAATTAGGATATTGTTAATTTTATTTGATTGATAGTGTATATGTGTATACACACATACACTCTGCTCTCTTTTTATGTGAGTTTTAAATTATGTGAATTTGAAATAGTGTGTATCATGAAAAAAAATGAAATAAATACAATTTCCGTGAAGTGTTAAAATAACCGTGAACCATTAGGCTCCATTTCCAAGTTAAACTACCATTATTTATTATGGAAATGTACAATTTACTTTATGTTAAATTCACTTTATGTGACACAACCCTTCACCAACCTATAATGTAATAAAAAAACACCACAGTGTATATATATATATACTTACAATATAATCCATACAGTTTTTACACATACATACATACAGGTATATATATACTTACAATATAATCCATACAGTTTTTCCTAACATTACAATGGTTATCTTGGTCACCATACACTTGGTCTGCAATGGCTCGGAATAAACACGCTCCATCTTCTCTCATCTTTTTTATCATTAAACCTTTCTTCTTCATCTTCTTCTCAAACCTTCTCTCCTTCTGTATAAAGAATAACATAATTAATAAATATATATATATATAACATAGCAGGTTACAGAAAAAGTTTGATCAAAATCAGATCTCTACAACCAAAATTATTGCAGTTTTCTCTTTATATCTCTCTCAAACACACACACACACACTCTCTCTCTCTCTCTCTCTCTCTCTCTCTCTCTCACACACACACACACCCTCTCTCTCTCTCTCTCTCTCTCTCTCTCTCACACACACACACACCCTCTCTCTCTCTCTCATACACACACACACACATTCTCTCTCTCTCTCTCTCTGTGTTTAAATATGTCTCTCTCTTTATACATACCTCTCTCTCCCCCTTTCCTTTCTTCTCTCTCTCTCTCTGTCTCTCTGTCTGTGTGTGTGTGTGTGTCTGTGTGTGCGGACATGTGTGTATGCCTCTCTCTCTGTGTGTGTGTGTGTATGCACTCTCTCTCTCTCTGTGTGTGTGTGTGTATGTCTCTCTCTCTCTGTGTGTGTGTGTGTGTGTGTATGCCTCTCTCTCTCTCTCTGTGTGTGTGTGTGTATGCCTCTCTCTCTCTGTGTGTGTGTGTGTGCTCTCTCTCTCTGTCTGTCTGCGTGTATAGTAGTGTATGTGTGTGTGAGTGTGTGCGGACATGTGTGTACGTCTCTCTCTCTCTCTGTGTGTGTGTGTGTGTGCGGACATGTGTGTACGTCTCTCTCTCTCTCTCTCTCTGTGTGTGTGTGTGTTGTCTGTATGTCTCACCTCTTGCCATTGTTCAGCAGTAAGGTTCCATCCAAAGGGTTCATATTCATCTCCACTATTATAACCACACACACACACACACAACACACACACACACACACACACACACACATACACACACACACACATCCTACCTCTGCCATTGTTCAGCAGTAAGGTTCCATCCAAAAGGTTCATATTCATCTCCACTATTATAACCACTGTGATCATTCTCTTCTTCTTCTTCTTCTCCCTCGTGATGTTGTGACGGACCCGGGCCTGTATGTATGTATGTAGGGTCAAAGTTATAATGATAATAATAATAGTAATAATAGTAATGATGATAGCAGTAATAGTAATAATAATAATAGTAATAGTAATGATAATACTACTACTAATATATATAGTAATAATAATAATAATAATAATAGTAATAATGATAATAGTAATAATAATAATATATATGATACTACTACTACTATTACTACTACTAATAATAATAGTATTATATATAATAATAATAATGATAATAATAATAATAGTAATGATAATAATAGTAATAGTAATAGTAATATAATATAGTAATAATATATATTAGATAAAAATATATTATATAAATATAAATATATATAATATATATCAAATACACACACATACACATATACATACACACACATACCTGAGGAGAAAGAACATACAGTATAACACACATACACACACAAATAAACACACATACAAAACACAAACACACACAAACACACATACATACCTGAGGAGACAGAGCGGCAGGCAGAGCAGGCGTGATGGAGTTAGGTTATAGGTAGAGGGTGTGTATGTGTGTGTGTGTGTGTACCCTGGGCTACACTCCACCCACTGCTAGTACTAGGGTAGGGGGGGGAGGTGTTGCCCCGGTGGTCTCGGTGCTTCGGGCGAACACTCCTAAAATAAACACAGTATTATTATTATTATTATTATTATTATTATTATTGTTGATGTTATTGTTATTGTTGTTGTTATTATTATTATTATTATTATTGTTATTGTTGTTGTTGTTATTATTGCTATTGTTATTGTTATTGTTATTATTGTTATTATTATTATTATTATTATTGTTATTATTATTATTGTTGTTGTTATTATTATTATTATTATTATTATATTCCAGTTAGGGTTAAGGTTAGGTTAGGCCTAACTAATACTAATAATTACCTGAGTGGACTGGACCGATAGCGTCGTTTGGTGTGTGTAGCGGTTGTCTCGTGTGTGTTCTTCGAAGTGTGACGGTGGTGTGTGTGTGTGTGTGTGTGTAGGTCTCTTCTCCTCCCGTGGGGTGGCCGAGGGTGGGGGTGGGGGCCAGCAGGGGGGAGGGGACTGGGAGGAGAGGTATAGGCTTCCTCCACGACTTGTTCCCTCACCACTCTGTAAAAAAGTATATTTATTATTATTATTATTATTATTATTATTATTGTTAGTTATTATTATTGTTATTATTATTATTATTATTGTTATTATTATTGTTATTATTATTATTATTATTATTATTTTTATCACATTTCATATATTTGTTTGTGGTATTAAAAAAAGAAAAGAAAAATAAGTCCAAATTACTTGAAAATTCATATATCCATATTTTGTAAATAAAAAAAAATTCTAATAAATTTTTTTGAAAATAATTTTTTTTTCGAAAATTACAAAAATAATGTCCGTTCAATATACAGCAACACTCACTGATTCAAAATATGTAATAAAAAAATTATGAATTTTTTTGGATTTTTTTATTTTTATTTAGTCATGACCTCCGTGTGTAATTTATTATAAGGGTTTGTGTGTGTGTGTGTGTGTGTATGTATGTGTGGTGGTAATGTGTCAGTGTATGTATAACTACACACACACACACAGACTGATGTGTGTGTGTTTTGCCATGATATGCCAGGAATTCACACACGGAAAGTGTGTGACAGTGAGGGGGGACAGAGCACATTTTACTCACAAAAAACACACCACTAATTACTCAATTACATATACTTCACTTCCGTGCATAGCACCTATATGAGAGAACATTATTATTATTCATATTATTACCTGTATATGTGATGATAATGGTAATTGGTGTGTATTGGTATTAGAGGGATTTCTTATTATTATTATCTGTATACGAGATGACATCATTATTATTATTACCTGTATATGGACATTATTATTATTATTCATATTGTTCTTCATACCTGTATATGTGATGATAATGGTAATTGGTGTGTATTGGTATTGGAGGGTTCACCAGCTTCACCTTCTGTTGTTCCTGAGGATTGTTGAGGAGGTTTCTTCTTAGGGAGGATAGTCATCTTAGAGTTTACACTGGACTATTAGACTACTCCGAGAGGCTCCACGGGCTCCAGACTATCTCCACAGGGCTCCAGAAGGCTCCAGATTATCTCCACGGGGCTATCGTATCTTAATTAACTAGTTTCACTCGACTATTAGACTACTCCAAAAGGCTCCAGACTACTCCTGAAGGCTCCAGACTACTCCTGAAGGCTCCAGACTATTCCAAGAGGCTCCAGACTACTCCAAGAGGCTCCAGACTACTTCAAGAGGCTCCAGACTATTCCAAGAGGCTCCAGACTATTCCACGGGGCTCCAGACTACTCCAAGAGGCTCCAGACTAGCCTACTCCTGGAGGCTCCAAAATTAATTCCTGGGGGACCAATTTTTTTGCTTCGGGTTTATTTTCCTCCAAAATACTATTTACACTGGACTATTAGACTACTCAAAGAGGCTCCAGACTATCTCCACGGAGGCTCTAGACCAGCGTACTCCAGGAGGCTCCAAAATGTCCAAATATAATTCCTGGGGGACCAATTTTTTTTTCGCTTCGGTTTTATTTTCCTCGTCACAGCGGTCATAAAATTTTCCCGGAGGCTCCTTATTTATCGCTTCTGGAGGCTTTATCTTGCGTTATTTCCCGCTCACTGGTGTACTATAATGTCCCTGGAGGCTCCAATTAACTCAATATAGTGCTAAAAGGCTCCTGGAGGCTCCTATTTACTCCCAGGGACCAATTTTCTTCGGTTATTTGAGGCCGTGGTCCAGAAAATGGTGGCGTACGAGTGAAGTATAAACGACATGACACACACGTTATAAGGGATCGAAACCTCTAATAACTATACTTTATAGGTGGCGCTGGCAAGACAAAAGAGCATCAACCCGATACTATAAACAATCGAATATCATTAAAAATCCCATTATAAGGGGTTTAAGGGTATACTATAAGGGTAATGAATGTGTGTGTGTAGTGTTTTGTTTCTGTTGTTGTTGTTGTCATCAGCTGTGAGTACCAATGTTGCCAACTATGAGGAATTATTTCTAGACGTGGAGAATTAATTTATAGTTTATTTTTGTTCAAGAGTATATGGAGAAATTTCTACTATATATACATTTTTTTTATATATATATTGAGTATATAATTATGTATATTGTTTTTATAGATGAACTATTAGCATGAAAATGGTACACTACTCTCCCAACAGGCCTTATAACTCACTCACTCAACCACTCACACACTATCACACTCTCCCAGGCTCTCTCACTCCCTCTCCCACTCTCCCAGGCACTCTCACTCCCTCTCACAGTCACACTCACTCACACACACTCCCAGCATATATAACACACTCACTCAACCACTCATACACTATCACACTCTCCCAGGCACTCTCACTCACTCTCACACGCTTGTACATTCTCTCATCACTCCCTCTCCCAGACACACACACACTCCCTCTCACTCAAGGATAATAGACTACAATGTATAATATGTCGTGTTTTTGTCGTCCAACCAAAATAATGCCATAAAAAAAAAAATTGACAGAATGGTGATATTACAGGAAATTAATAAAAGGCTTAATTAATATTATAAAGGAATACATTTTGGCAAGATTTAAATTAACCACAGAGAATTATATAAGGTCAACTGATCTTCATATAAAATCATCATCATTATAATATATAGGCCTATATAGGTACCCGTAGTTTTAAAACATTTGAGGTCCCTTACTGGAGCTCTATGAATTCTCCAAACTACTCCAGGCAACAGATTCCCTATTCCCGCACCCCCCAAGCCTGTCCCCTACTCCCACACCCCCCCAGTCACCCCCCAAGCCTGTCCCCTACTCCCACACCCCCAGTCACCCCCCAAGCCTGTCCCCTACTCCCACACCTACCCAGTCACCCCCAAGCCTGTCCCCTACTCCCACACCTACCCAGTCACCCCCCAAGCCTGTCCCCTACTCCCACACACCCCCAGTCACCCCCCAAGCCTGTCCCCTACTCCCACACCCCCTTACTGGAGCTCTATGAATTCTCCAAACTACTCCAGGCAACAGATTCCCTATTCCCGCACCCCCCCGGTCATCCCCCCAGCCTGTCCCCTACTCCCCCCCCCCCAAGCCTGTCCCCTACTCCCACACACCCCAGTCACCCCCCAAGCCTGTCCCCTACTCCCACACACCCCCAGTCACCCCCAAGCCTGTCCCCTACTCCCACACCCCCCCAGTCACCCCCCAAGCCTGTCCCCTACATCCACACCCACTTAATATCAATCTTCTTAACTTAATTTAAATGAAAACTTAATGGCTACTAAATTATACCAATATTCACAAGTTGAAATTTCACCCAAATTACATACGGTTTTGTAAATAATAAATAATTAACCGAATAACCACATTTTTCTTTAATAATAAATAGAAAATTGCAAGTTTGATTACTTATAAATAATCGTTTAATTAAATTTGATACGTCTTCTATAATAATATGTACAAAATTGATGCCAGTAGCCTATAGTTAAATAATACTATAACATATTATTATAGCATTAATTACAAGTTACATGTATTAATTATTAAGCCAATTTCCATTATGTGTTGGCCATATTGTTGTTGTTGTCATGTGTGTGTGTGTGTGTGTATATGTATGTATGTGTGTGTGTGTATAGTATTGTGTCTGTATGTGTGTGTGTGTGTGTGTACAACTGTGTATGTGTGTATAGTACTGTGGATGTGTGTGTGTGTGTCTGTGTGTGTGTATAGTATTGTGGATGTCTGTGTGTGTGTGTGTATAGTATTGTGTATGTCTGTGTGTGTGTGTGTGTACAACTGTGTGTGTGTGTATAACTGTGTGTGTGTGTATGTGTGTGTGTAATTTACAAACACACTTTCTTATAAGCTCTCAGCGTGTCTGAATCGTATAAGTCGTGAATTTTCTCAAACATGAACTTAAAAAAAAACAGCAAATTATCATATTGGTGTTTGTAAGGTGTTTTAATTACGTGTGTATGTATGTCAACCAGGAAATAATAAATAGCTTCAATTGTTGCCAAGTAAGAGATGGGTTTGCCTCGCTGGTATCGCCAATATAGAGTTTCTCGCTCGCACAATTTCACACACGGTATTCCTGTGAGGGGAGATTATTATTATTATTATTATTATTATTATTATTATTATTATTGTTATTATTGTTGTTGTTGTTGTTATTGTTATTGTTATTATTATTATTATTATTATTATTATTATTATTATTGTTATTATTATTATTATTGTTGTTGTTGTTGTTATTGTTATTGTTATTATTATTATTATTATTATTATTATTATTATTATTATTATTATTATTGTTATTATTGTTATTGTTATTATTATTGTTATTATTATTGTTATTATTATTATTATTATTATATTAAAAATTATATTAAATTAAAATTATATTAAATTTCAGAAAATTATATTATTGTTATTTTAATGTTATATAAATATTATCTCTAAATTAAAATGTTATTAAAATAAATGGCATTAAAATTACATTTAAATTACATTTCTATGATATTAAAATTACATTTCTATAATATTAAAATTATCCTAAATTTACATTTAAAATTATATTATAATGATATTACTCTCTCTCTCTCTCTCTCTCTCTCTCTCTCTCTCTCTCTCTCTCTCTCTCTCTCTCTCTCTCTCTCTCTCTCTCTCTCTCACACACACACACACAGTCTCTCTCTTATACACACACACACACACATACACTCTCCCTCTCTCACACATACACTCTCTCCATCCCTTCCTCTCTCTCTCTCTCTCTCCATCCCTCTCTCTCTCCCTCACTCCTTCTCTCTTCCTCTCTCTCTCTCTCTCTACAAACTCACTCCCTCCCTCCCTCACTCTCTCTCTCCATCCCTCTCTCTCTCCTTCCCTCAC
>JAWZYT010005702.1:77500-80000 GCA_034508575.1 Petrolisthes manimaculis
TTATTATTATTATTATTATTAATATTCGTATTATTACATTACTATTATTATCAATATTATAATTATTATTATTATTATTATTATTATTATTATTATTATTACGATTATTATTATTATTATTATTATTATTATTATTATTATTATTATCAATATTATGAACTATTATTATTGGTATTATTATTATTATTATTATTATTAATATTCGTATTATTACTGTACTATTATTATTATTATTATTATTATTATTATTATTATTATTATTATTATTATTATTATTATCTAATCTATCGTATATATACTCACTTTAGTGGAATTAATAAAAATAATTAAATATTCTTATTAAATTCACCTTAAATTTGTAGTCAACCTTTATAGAATTTTCTCGTGTCGTGTTTTGGGTTTGTTTACATTGTGTCAGTGTTACCAAGTCAAAAAGGTATGTTGTTATTATTATTGGTATTATTGGTATTATTATTATTATTATTATTATTTTTATTGCTATTGGTATTATTATTATTTTTATTATTATTATTATTATTTTTATTGGTATTATTATTATTATTTTTTTTATTATTATTATTATTATTATTATTATTATTATTATTATTATTATTATTATATATACATACAGAAATGTTTAGGTAGGATTATAATAAATTAATTCTTGGATTATTATAAACAAATTAATTCTAGTTGGATTATTATGATTAATTAATTCTAGGAAATTTATTATAGAACTTGATAGCTAAAATAATAAATAGATAAAATAAATATATAATAATTAATAAAATGAATAATTAATTCTCGGATTATTGAAATTAACTATTAACTATTATTATTATTATTATTATTATTATTATTATTTATCTGTCAGAATTCAATTATTTTTAGTATACATATTTATACACATATACTAAAATATGTATGTATATATGTATGTATAAATAAAATACTAAATTGTGACCCCGTAGAAATACACACAAACAAACACACACACAAACAACAACAACAACAACAATAAACCAAAAAAAAACAATATTTACGAATTGGCATCTCTTGTGTATAATCTTATCTCTATCTTATCATACATATATAATACATATATACAAACATACATACATACATACATATACACCGGTTAGGTATATACGTATGTGTGTATTAAGGTTTGTATACATACATACATATACATACATACAAAAATATACGTGTGTGTGTATATTACGGTTTGTATACATTAATACATATTATATACACATATACATATACATACATACATACATACAGGTTAGGTAAATATGTGTATGTGTGTATTACTGTTAAATATACACATACATAGACATACACATATACATATACATACATACGAAAATATACGTGTGTGTGTATATTACGGTTTGTATACGTTAAATATACATACATACATACAGATTGCGATAATATGTGTGTATACTAAGGTTGTTAAATATACATACATACATACAGATTGCGATAATATGTGTGTATACTAAGGTTGTTAAATATACATACATACATACATACAGGTTACGATATTACGTGTGTGTGTATTGAAGTTAAATATACATATATATACATACACACAAGTATAATAAATATACAATATAATTCTAGCTTAACTACAACTATTATTAATACATTATTATTATTACTATTACATAATAAATACAGCAATGTGTGTATCAATGTATAATTATTTATATTATTATTATCATTATTATTATTATTATATATTTCCATAATGCATTATTTATTTATTATTTTTTTTATTATTATGTATGTATGTATTGGTAGGTTGGGGGTAGCAAGGGAGGGTGTATGTGTGTGTGTGTGTGTGTATGTGTATGTATGTGTGTGTGTGTGTGTTTGTGTATATGTGTGTTTAATGCAGTTTAATGTAGATGTTAAATAATTAATATATAATATATAATATATATATAATATATATTAATATATAATATATAAAATGTTTTCAGAGGTACAGTACATATGTGTTTAAAACTTATATATATATATATATTTATAGCTGAGAATTACATAAAAATATATATCTTTCTACACATATTATTATTAATATTAATAAAAAAATATCTTTCTTTTTTTTTTTACAGGGCATAGAAAAAAAAAAAATATTGACGCAGCGATGCCCGCCCCCCGGAAGAAGAAGAGAACCCCCCCCACGCCCCACCAACAACACCCCCCTAAACCCCGCCCCCCGCCCCAACGCCCCCCCCATACGGTGGCCATTACCCGTGCTCCGGCCTTCCTCCGTTTTAATCCATACATCAGGAAAGGCTATCGATCAACTTTGGACCTTACGCAGTGTTTATATAGGTATTATGATACGTTTTTTTTTTCACCGTTTTTTTTTTTTTTTTTTTTTTTCGCCGTTTTTTTTTTTTCACCGTTTTTTTTTTTTTTTTTTTTCACCGTTTTTTTTTTCACCGTTTTTTTTCACCGTTTTTTTTTTCACCGTTTTTTT
>JAWZYT010005702.1:92500-100000 GCA_034508575.1 Petrolisthes manimaculis
TAATACTGTAATTTTAAGTCAATTTTAGCAGTAAGTCAATTTTAGCAGTAAGTCAATTTATTAATATATTATGAATAATTAATTTACGATAGATAACTAACTAATAAAAATAAATAAACCCAAAAATAATAAATAAATTATAATAAAAATAATATAATATATATATATTTATTTTATTTTAATTATTTATATAGTATTACCAACCAGGGAATGAACCTACTACAATAAATATACATGACATTATTACCAGATAAATATAAATAAATAAATAATCAAAATAAATAAAAATAAATATATGTAAGTAATATATTTATTTTATTTTAATAATTTAAACAGTATTACCAACCAAGAAATGAATCTATTACAATAAATAATATACATGACATTATTACCAGAAAAAATAAATATAATAAATAAATATATATACTTACATTTTTACACACGTCCTTCCCTCAGTGTTGCCAGATCATTCTCTCCTTCTTGGCCATAATTCAGTGTTGCCAGATCATTCTCCTCATCAGTGTTGCCAATAGATTTCCTTAGGGTAAAATTTCCCCAACTTTAGCAGAATTTTTTTATTAGAAATTCTCTATTTTTTTTTTTAAATTCTTGAAAATATTCGTATATATTTTTTTTTAAGTTAATTAATATTTTTTTTTAATTAAGGGGGTGTGGTAATTAGGGGACAGGCTTGGGGGTGGGGGAGTTTAGGGGACAGGCTTGGGGTGGGGTAGAATGCCTGTCCCCATATTCCCGCACCCCCTAAACCCCCCCAAAGCCTGTCCCTTATTCCTACACCCCCCTAACACCAACCCCAAAGCCTGTCCCCTACTTCCATACCCCCCTAACACCCCCCAAAAGCCTGTCCCCTAACTCCCCCAAGGCCCCAATTTATTCCAGAACAATCATTATATAATTTCCCCAAAAGTACCTAAAATTCTACATATCTAGTAAATATTCCCCAGACTTGGCAACTTTGGGTTTGGGAATTTTACAAAAGTTCCAATAATATTTTACAAGATTCATTTCATATTTGTAAACTTTTTTTGACCACTAAGAGTTTGAATATTATTAAATTTATTATTCCGAATTATTATATATTAATTTTAGTTAATTTTAATGACATTTGTGAATTTAATTAAGCCTATATAATCATTTTAAGAGATATTGTGGTTTTAGGTTTAGTATATATTTCTCTATTATTATAACGGCTATATTTGATAATAAACTATTAAACAATATTATTCTAAATTATTAAAAGATAGTAGTGATTTATTTCAATTTATTTTGTGAGGTTTATTCAACATGCATCATAGTTTTAAAAGACTTGTATATACGGGAAGAAATTATGGAAGGTTGAACTCGAACTTGGAAGGTCAACAACACACACAACCTCTGAAGGGAGAAGTGGGAGACGAGACAATAATTTAATTCAATATTACCAATTCTGTTTATTTAGATTATTATTATTATTATTATTTTATTATTATTATTATTATTATTATTATTATTATTATTATTATTATTATTATTATTATTAAGGCACTGAGATTATTAATATTAATTATTTATATTAATTTATTAAATATTAATTATTACCAAAAATAATTACCAAATATAATTAAATTTTACCGATTTTATTTATTTAAATCTTTAGTATTTCTTTATTATTAATTATTATTTATCAAGACACAGATTATAAAATCAAATAATCAAATCTTGTGTTACCAATTACCATTTTGTATATTATTTAAATAAATAAATAAATAAAATAATCGCATATAATAATAATCAAATTCCGACGAAATATTCCCCAAATTTAAGGATTTAATAATTATTTATTTTATTTATAGCTAAATATTAATTTAAAATAATAGTATTAAAATGGTAGTTGGTAACAGTGTGGGAGACGAGACAATCACACCACTCCCTTCACCGCTCCTTCAGTCAGTATTGCCAAGTCTAAGGTATTTTCTCTATATATGAGAAATTTGAGTTATTATCGGGGAAATTATTTATAGGGGGAGCGGAAGTAAGGGGACAGGCTTTGTGGGGTGCGGGAATAGGGGGGACAGGCTTAAATGGGTGGGTAGAAAGCCTGTCCCCCCTATTCCTGCACCCCCCTAACCCCCCCCAAGCCTGTCCCCTACTCCCGCACCCCCTAAAGTAATTTTATGAAGTAAATATTAGAAAAAAATAAATTAAGGTAAAAATAAGACTAATTTTCAAAAGTAAACAATAGAATTTTTTTTAAGGTAAACAGAGAAATTTATGGAAAAATATATGACTATTTTTAAAAGTAAACAATAGTTTTTTTTAAAGATAATTGATAGAAAAAATTGAAGTTAAAATTTTAGTATAAAAAAAAGTACAAGAATTATTTGTAAAGATAAAAAAAAAATAGTAGGAAAAAATTAAGGTAAAAATATGACTAATTTTCAAAAGATAAATATATGGGAAAATTTTAAGTTAAAATTTATTATATTATGGGGAAATATTCTGACATTATAAAACTTAAGGAAATTTTAGTATAAAAAAAGTAGAAAAACTGGCAACGCTGATTCCACACACACACACACACATACATCTTATCTGGCAACACTGTAAGAACTTCAACAAGGGTTAGTAGTTAAAATAACAATAATAATTATAATAATAATAATAATAATAATAATAAACATAATCATAATAATAATAATAGTAAAAATAATAATAATAATAATTTACTGACTTGGCATCACTGTGAGGACGTCAAGGGATGTAGTTAGGGTAGGTGTTTGACTTGGTAACACTGCGAGTAAGCCAGGGTTTAGCATCTGACTTGGTAACACTGTAAGGTATAATAATCAGTCTGTCTTTGAGAGTGAACAGCGTCGGGTCTCGGAAAGATCGGATAATTTAACCGCTATTTTCTTCGTTTGTGAGCTCCCTAACCGAACCCCGCCACCGAGGATGTGTGTCTATCGTGTAGGAAGACCCCACGGTGACGATAGATAGTGAATAAACGATAGATAAATGATAGATAAAGAGATAAACGCGATGGAAATGAGTGAGGAAATAAATTTGACTCCACAAGAATTACAAATTTTATCCGATTTAGACAGGTAAGAAATTTATTCATTAATTAATTTATTATTATTTAGTATTTAGTATTAATTATTGTTGTTATTTACTAAGTTATTATATTCTAAGTTTATTTTTTATTTTGTTATTTACTAAGTTATTATATTCTAAGTTTATTTTTTATTTTATTATTATCTTACGTTATTTATCCACTAAGTTAACTAATTTATTATGTTTATATTACGTTATTTATTGTTATTATTAAGGTTTTATTATTAGTATTAAGGTGTTTTTACGTTATTATTAGTATTATTATCTTTTATTATTATTAGTATTATTATTCTAAGATTTTAATTATTATTCTAAGATTTAAGTTAGGTTAAATTAATGTTAGGTTAGATTAGGTTAGGTTAAGTTAGGTTAGGTTAGGTTAAGTTAGTTTTGGTTAGGTTAGGTTAAGTTAAGTTACGTTAGGTTAGGTTAGGTTAAGTTAAGTTAATGTTAGGTTAGGTTAGGTTAGGTCCCGGTAGTTTGCCCAGGTTAGGTCCCAGTAGTGTGTACAGGTTAGGTCCAGGTAGTTTGCTGTGGTCTAGGTTAGGTCAGGTATAGACAGATAAGAGATAGATAGAAATAGATATAGATATAGGTAGAAATAGAGAGATAGATAGATAGAAAGATATAGGTAGAAATAGAGACAGATAGAGATAGACAGATAAGAGATAGATAGAAATAGATATAGATATAGGTAGAAATAGAGAGATATAGATATAAAGATGTAGATAGAAATAGAGACAGATAGAGATAGATAGAATTAGAGACAGATAGATATAGATAGAATTAGAGACAGATAGAGATAGATAGAAAGATATACAGTAGATAGAATTAGAGACAGATAAAGATAGATATAAAGATATAGATAGAAATAGAGACAGATAGAAAGATATAGATAGAATTAGAGACAGATAGATATAGATAGAAAGATATACAGTAGATAGAATTAGAGACAGATAAAGATAGATATAAAGATATAGATAGAAATAGAGACAGATAGATATAGATAGAATTAGAGACAGATAGAGATAGATATAAAGATATAGATAGAAATAGACAGATAGATAGAGGAAAATGGAACACAAGTTTTGAACTGAGTATAATATAATAAAATTATACAATATGTAAATTTACCGTTAAGTTAAGTTAAGTTAAGTTTAAGTTAGGTTAGGTTAGGTTAAGTTAAGTTAAGTTAAGTTTAAGTTAGGTTATGTTAGGTTAGGTTAGGTTAGGTTACGTTAGGTTAGGTTAAGTTAGGTTAGGTTAAGTTAGGTTAGGTTAGGTTTAAGTTAATTTTTGCAGTAGGCATATAGGCATAGCACAAATCTATATGTATGCCTATGTCAGTCTGTATATGTGTGTATTGTATATATGTAGAAATATATGAATTAATATATGTATAAGTTTAAGTTAAAGTAAAATGTAGTTATTTCAGTATATATTAATGTGTGTGTGTATGTATGTGTGTGTGACTGTGTATATGCGTTTGTTTATTTATGTGTGAGTGTGTATGTATTTGTATGTATGTATTTGTGTATGTGTGTGTGTGTGTGTGTGTATGTATTTGTGTGTGTGTGTGTATGTATTTGTGTGTGAGTGTGAGTGTGTATGTATTTGTGTATGTGTGTGTGTATATGTGTATGTATTTGTGTATGTGTGTATGTATTTGTGTGTGAGTGAGTGACTGTATGTATGTATTTGTATATGTGTATGTATTTGTGTGTGTGTGTATGTGTGTATCTATTTGTGTGTGTGTGTATGTGTGTATCTATTTGTGTGTGTGTGTGAGTGACTGTGTATGTATTTGTGTGTGTGTGACTGCATATTTGTGTGTGTGTGAGTGACTGTGTATGTATTTATGTGTGTTTGAGTGTATGTGTGTATGTATTTATGTGTGTGTGAGTGACTGTATGTATTTGTGTATGTGTGTGTGTGTGTGTGTATGTATTTATGTGTTTATATAATTATAATTTAACTTAATGTTATGATTTGAATACAGAAAATTGATGTATGTGTGTGTGTGTGTTTGTTATGTATGTGTGTGTGTGTGTGTGTTTATGTGTGTGTGTGTGTGATATAGTAAGAAAATTGCTATGAAACACACACACACACACACATATATGGAAGGAGCTTATATATTTGTGTGTGTATGAGTGTATGTATATATATTCATGTGCGTGTATGTATGTATATATATATATGTGTGTGTGTGTGTGTGTGTATATATATGGATGTATGTATATGTGTGTATGCATGTAAGTATGTACAGCAAGTGTGTATGTGTGTGTACGTATATATATATGTGTGTATATATATATGTCTATGTATATATATATAAGTATGTATGTATATATGTGTGTATGTATGTACCTACAAATTCTACAAGTGTATGCGTGTGTGTGTGTGTGTGTGTATGTGTGTATGTATGTGTGTATGTGTGTGTACCTGTGAATTCTACAGGTAAGCTAGGCCTAATAAAAGGTTTTTGAAGGTCACGGCTTAGAGGTCGAGAGAGAGAGAGAGAGAGAGAGAGAGAGAGAGAGAGAGAGAGAGAGAGAGAGAGAACCACCCCGTATTTATTTTGTGCGTGTGTGTGTGAGAGAGAGAGAGAGAGAGAGAGAGAGAGACCCACCCCGTATTTATTTTGTGTGTGTGTGTGTGAGAGAGAGAGAGAGAGAACCACCCCGTATTTATTTTGTGTGTGTGTGTGAGAGAGAGAGACAGTACGGTATTTACATTGTGTGTGTGTTTGTGTGTGTGTGTGAGAGAGGGGGGGGGATTTATTTACGTGTGTGTGAGAGAGAGACACACACACACACATACATACATACATACATACATATAGTATTAAAGTGTGTGTGTGTGTGTGTGTGTGAGAGAGATAGAGAGAGAGAGAGTATTTATTTACGTGTGTGTGAAAAAAAAAAGAATATTTATGTGAGTGAAAAAAAAACGAGAATACCGTATTTATATTTGTGTGTGTGTGTGTTTGTTTGTGTATGTGTGTGTTTGTTTGTTTGTTTTCCGGTATCTAGTAATTTTTGTTTGTGTGTGTGTTTTTGTTTGTTTGATTTTGTTGTATGTGTGTTTGTTTTTGTTTGTTTATCTGGTCCTGTTTGTATGTGTGTTTGTTTACCTGGTCTTGTATGTTTGTTTGTGTGTTAAGTTAGGTTAAGTTAGGTTAAGTTAGGTTAAGTTAGGTTAAGTTAGGTTAAGTTAGGTTAAGTTAGGTTAAGTTAGGTTAAGTTAAGTTAGGTTAAGTTAGGTTAGGTTAAATTAGATTAGGTTAAGTTAAATTAGGTTAAGTTACATTAGATTAAGTTACGTAAGGTTAAGTTAAGTTAGAATAGGTAGGTGTATTAATATAAATATATATATATATAATAATAATAATAATAATAATTATATATATATCACAAATTTAAACTAATCCATTTTATTTATTTCTCTCTTTCTTTCACATTTAATTAAAGAAAGATAAAGATAGAGAGAGACAGTGAAATATATAATATATATATAATAAAATAAACAAATATTTTTAATTTTAATGAATATTTACTAATAATTAATTTAATTTTATTTTTTTCACAAATTTTAACTAATTATATTTTTTTTCTCAAATTTTAACTAATAATTACTTTTTTTTTCTCAAATTTAAACTAATAATAATTTATTTTCTATCAAACTTAAACTAATAATTATTTTTTTTTCTATCAAACTTAAACTAATTTTTTTTTTTCACAAATTTAAACTAATAATTTTTTTTTCTATCAAATTTAAACTAGTAATTATTTTTTTTTCACAAATTTAAACTAATATTTTTTTTTTCTATCAAATTTAATTTTTTTTTTTTTTTTTACAAATTTAAACTAATTATTATTATTTTTTTTTTACAAATTTAAACTAATAAGTATTTATTTTCTCACAAATTTAAACTAATAATAATTTATTTTCTCACAAATTTAAAATACTAATTAAATTTATTTATTTTTCTCACAAATTTAAACTAATAAATAATTTTTTTTTCTATCAAATATATTTTTTTTTTTTACAAATTTAAACTAATGAATTTTTCTTTTTTTGTTACAAATTTAAACTAATAATAATTTTTTTTTTATATCAAATATATATATTTTTTTTTTACAAATTTAAACTTTTTTTTTTTTTTACAAATTTAAACTAATTAATTTTTCTTTTTCTTTCCAGCCGCAAATTTGGTTTCGTCAAATTAAACGATCCTTTAAATATCAAGAAAAAAACTTTGGTATTAAAAGCCGTAAAATATTTGGAATCTATAATCATCCACGCTAATCAAACCAACAAAAACAACAACAACAATAGCGTAAATAATAACAATAACAACAATAATAGTGATGATAATAATGA
>JAWZYT010005703.1:0-57949 GCA_034508575.1 Petrolisthes manimaculis
ATGGTATCCCTCCCCCTCCCCCCCCTCCTATATAACACTACCCCTCCTCCTCTGATTCCTCTCTGGTCCCTTCCTAACCCCTTATGACCCTATCCAGACCTCTTCCCTGACCCCTATACAACCCTATCTGACCCCTTCCTGATCTCTTCCTGACCTCCCTGACCCCTTCCCTACCCCTTTGACCTCGCCCATATCCCCATGTCCTCTTCGCCCACCTCCATGACCTCTCCCAGACCCATAGTATCCTCCTTTAACATCAGTCAGGCACATGAGGAATGGAGAAGACGGCAGGTAGGCAGTGAGATGAAGGCAGGCAGGCAGGTTGGCAGTGAGGATGAAGGGAGGCAGGCAGCTTGGCAGTGAGATGAAGGGAGGCAGGCAGGTTGGCAGTGAGAAGACGGCAGCATTGTATACATAATTATACTCGTGATACATAATTTCTGACCAGAGTGTGAGGAGCAGAAAGCTTCGAATCGCCTGGTATTGCTCATTTCCCTACTTTGTTTAGTGGCAAATATAGAGGCTGATTTCGAATGCAAAGTATACTATGTGTGGTGCCTGCCGTTCGTCTCTGCATGGTCAGGGGGATTACGTATGCACGAGTGTACATTACATATTCTGTCCGATTGCACTTTGTCCTTCATGCAAAAGAGTACAATGCAACATAGATCGTCAGACAACGTAATCCTTCAATATCCTACAAAAGCCTTCGGTACAATACGAGTTGGGTGTGAACTCTACAACACAGACAGTTCTCTACGCATAGGTTAATACCACAACAGCTGTACTGATTTGATATTCCCCATCTCGTGAATGTAGAATGACAACGAAAACCCACATCCATTGCAAACTGATGTTGTTCTATAGTGTGGATGTACAGTACAGTTTGGGACATATCAAACACACACACACACACACACACACACACACACACACACACACACACACACCACACACACACACACACACACACACACACACACACACACACACACCAGAACCCGTCCCATCATTGAGCTAACTTTTAGGGTGGGGTGAGACGTTGTTTGTGTGTGTGTGTTTGTGTGTGTTTATGTTGTATGTATGTCTGGCCTGGGATTGCAGTGGTTCTCGCTTTACACGTATAATATCAGTAACACTAAATATATACAGTTAATCCAGTAATATATTCATACATACATACATAATTATATTCATACATACATACATACATACATACATACATACATACATACATACATACATAATACATACATACATACATACAAACATACATGCACACGTAAATTCATACATACATACATACATAATTATATTCATCGTGAGGACAATTATCTCAAGGTATTTTAATGCAAATAATAAACACACATTTAGGACCTATTATAATGACGTAATTATTTCCATATTAACTAATGACCTTAATAAAATAAGTGTAATTGTGACCTATCATCTTTGGGAGCAACCGAATCCTGCAAACTATTCCAAGCAACAGAACATCATTATTTTTTTTTTTTTTTATTTTCATCTGGTCCTGTTTCCTGGCATACTTTGGAGGAATCAAGGCACTCCAATGTAACAAAAGTGAATTACCCCATTTAAGTTGTAGTCGTATTAAAATGAACTTATATAGAGTTATGGATGATATAATTTAAATAGATAGATAGATAGATAGAATATAGATAGATAGATATATAGATAGAATATAGATAGATAGATAAATAGATAGATAGTATTCGTGGGTGAGGGAGGTGATCGGTGGACAGGCTATACCGTAATTTAGGACAGAGATTCGGTGTGTATGTTTGTATATATTCGGTGTATGTTGTATATATTCCAGACTCCATGCACCTACCTACCCACCAGGTCTCCTATCCACCCCTATCCTCCTCCTATCTTACTACTTTATTCCTTCTCTTACCTCCTTCTCCTCCCCATTACTGCTTATCCCAATTCCTCTTCCTTTCTTTATTCTTCTTTCCTTCCTTCCACTCCTTACTGGTTCTCCAATTCCTCCTTCTCCTATCTTTCTCCTTCATGCCTTCTCTTCCCTTCCCTCTATTATGACCATTTCTCAGCAGTCATCCCTCTCTCACTCTCATCTCTTTCACGACTTTCCTCTCTCGCTTATCTAGTTGGCAGCCTTAAATCTCTCTCTCTCTCTCTCTCTCTCTCTCTCTCTCTCTCTCTCTCTCTCTCTCTCTCTCATCTCTCTCTCTCTCTCTCTCTCTCTCTCACACACACACACACACACATGTATTCTTTTGAGTTTTATTGTCTTTAACCTGGATGGATGTATTCAATTTCTTGTTTTTCGTGTCACATCTTTCCATTCTTTTTATTTTCAGTGTCGCATCTTCCCTTTTTCTGTTCATTGTCGTTTCTCATTTTCTTTTCAAGTGTCGCATCTTCCCATTTTCTATTTTTTTCAGTGTCGCATCTTCCCCTTTTCTTTCAAGTGTCGCATCTTCCCATTTTCTATTTTTTCAGTGTCGCATCTTCCCTTTTTCTCTTCATTGTCGCATCTTCCCTTTTCCTTTTCAGTGTCGCATCTTCCCGTGTTCTCTTTTCAGTGTCTGTCTCTTCCCATTTTCTCTCGTTTCTTTTTCTTGCTCTGGTAACTTTGGCGACCTCTTCTTCTCTTCTTTTGACGGTCTGGGATTTATTTCACTCCTACTCTCCTTCCAACTTGTGCTGTGCTCTTTGTCTCTCCTCACACTCCTCTTATTTCTTCTCTCCCCTCCCCCCTCTCCTCTTTCCTCTCATTTCTTTTCTCCCCTCCCCCCCTCTTATGTCTTCTCTTCCCTCTTATTCCTTCTCTCCTCTCCCCTCCTTCCCTATCCTCTTTTATCTTATTTCTTCTCTTTCCTCCTTTTTCATTTATTCTCTCCCCTCCACCCTCCCCCTCCACCTTCTCCCTTCCCCCCTCTCTCCCCCTTCCCCCTCTCCCCCTTTTCCCTTTTGGGTCATAAGTCGTGGCTTTTATCTGAGTGTGATGGACAGAGGAGCAGCAGCAGGAGTGATGGATGGAGGGTGATCACTTAGAAGAGGAGGTGAAGGATGGTTGGTGCTGAGTAGGTGGTCGGTGATAGGGTGTGTAAGGAGAGAGAGAGAGAGAGAGAGAGAGAGAGAGACAGAGAGAGAGAGAGAGAGAGAGAGAGAGAGAGAGAGGAGAGAGAGAGAGAGAGAACATAGACACACACATAGTCCATATAGTGTAATTATCACATTGTATATAATCATAGGTGAGAGAGAGTCATTATCACATTGAATATTATAATCATAGATGTGTAAGGAGAGAGAGAGAGAGAGAGAGAGAGAGAGAGAGGAGAGAGAGGAGAGAGAGAGAGAGAGAGAGAGAGAGAGAGAATATGCTATTAGGTTTCCACAATGACCTGATCACGTAGTAGTATTATAAATGAGATAAGGTGGAGCTTCTTACCTATACATCACTCTCTCTACCTGACTGACCCTTCACATGTTTATAAAGTAAATGGTGGAAGGAAATGATTTGATGATGATGATGATGGGGAAGGAGGAGGGGGAAAGGAGGAAGAGGAGGAAAAGGAGGTAGAGAATGGGAGGAGGAGGAGGAGGAGGAGGAGGGGATGATGATGATGATGGAAGAGAAGATAGAGACAGAAGAAGGTAATGGTGATTTTGAAATGGTGTGTGTGTGGAGGAGAGGAAGAGGAAAAGGGAAGGAAGGAAGGCAGGAAAATGAATAGAGGATAAAATGAACAACGTTGAAGAGGAGGGTAAAGACGAAAGGAAGGAGAAAGTATGAGAGGAGGAGGAGGAGGAGGAGGAGGAGAAGGAGGAGGAGGAGTAGGAGTAGGAGGAGGAGGAGGTATAAGGAAAAAAAGATTAGGAGAGTGAAGTGAGGAAAGGAGGAGCATTGGAGAGGAGGGAGAGGTCGTATGAAGTTGATTGAGGGGAGGGGAGGTGAAAGGAAGGCTGAGATCAAGGGGAAGAGGATATGGTGAGAGAGAGAGAGAGAGAGAGAGAGAGAGAGAGAGAGAGAGAGAGAGAGAGAGAGAGAGGACATCCATCACGGTAAGGTGGTAATAAGTGCTTATGAAATAGACTGTATACCACTCTCTCTCTCTTTCTCTCTCTCTCTCTCTCTCTCTCTCTCTCTCTCTCTCTCTCTCTCTCTCTCTCTCTCTCTCTCTCTCTCTCTCTCACACACACACACACACACACACACACACACACACACACACACACACACACACACACACACACACACACACACACACACACACACACACACACACACACACACACTCCACTAACTTACTTCTTCCTCTCTCTCATTTGGGCTCTCTTTTTTTCTCCTCATTTACTATTTCCTCATCCTCTGTTTTCTACTCTCCTCCTTTTTTTCTCTTTATCACTCCTTCCTCTTCCTCTTCCTCTCTCATTTCAAGTGCACTCCTCTTTTTCTCTCCATTCCTCATTCCCTCCTCATTCTCGCATCCTCCTCCACCTCCTCTCATTCACGTTCCCTCCTCCTCCTCCTCACTTTCTCTCCTCCCTCCTACACGCTCCCTCCTGCTCCTCACTTTCTTTCCTTCCGTCCTCCTCCTCCTCTTCCTCCTCCTCCTCCTCCTCACTTCTCTCCTCCTCCTCCTCCTCCTCCTCCTCCTCCTTCACCAACACCTCACCATCAACACAAAACTCTCCACACTCTCCCTCACACTCTCCCTCCCACTCTCCCCGTTATCGGCTAAGAATATTAAAGTAGTTATAATCTTAAGTCAGAGTGAAGCGATCAATTGTAAAGTCACTCCCCAAGTTAAATATAGTTTCGTCAGGTTTTTAACTCCTGGTCCAGAGATAAGCCAAAGAAGGGGGGGACTGAAGGGGGAGGGGGAGGGGGAAGGGGGGCGCCAATTTAAGAACCCTCTCCTTTCGACCCCCCTCCTCTCTCCCCTCTCCTTTCTTCCTCTGTTTTCTTCTCTCTTCCGTCTCCTATTTTCTCCTCTCTCCTCTCTGCTCTTTCCCCCTTTTTCTCCTCTCTTCCTTCTCTCTCCACCTCTTTCCCTTCCCCTCCTTCTCTACCACACATCCCCTCCCACACACACACACACACTTCTATTAACCCCCCTCCCTCACACACACTTCCCCTCCCCCTCATTCCCCCACACACACACTTCTCACACCCACTTCTCCCTCTTCATCCCCCTTCCCCCACCCCACCCCCCCACACCCACGGCTCACCCAGTGTTTATTCAGGGTGGGAGGTAGCGAGTTAAATACCAGCACAGATAATAGCCTCCATCTGAAGTTGAAACCGCTCCTCCATGATAACCTAATTTTTTATTTTTACTATTTTTTTTTTTGTATTTTGTTTTTTTTTTCTTTGCGTAACGGGTTGGTGGGATATCGTGCGAATAAATACCTTGGCTCTGGAATTATGTATGTGTGGATTGGCACCGCCCTATGTACGAATTTGCATATCAGTAAGAATTGAATTTACACGAGAATAACGTGTGTTTGAATTTACACCTCCTCTACTCTTGTGCCCGAATTTGCAAACCTGAATGAATGAACGTGTCTGAATTTGCAGCAGGAATACTCTATGTTGATTTGATTCCATATGTATTTACTTGGTCTTACATATGATTATTATTATTATTATTATTATTATTATTATTATTATTATTATTATTATTATTATTATTGTTGTTGTTGTTGTTGTTGTTGTTGTTGTTGTTATTGTTGTTGTTATTGTTGTTGTTATTGTTGTTATTATTATTGTTATTATTATTGTTATTATTATTATTATTATTATTATTATTATTACTATTTTATTTTTTATTGTTATTGTTATTGTCATTATCATTATTAATATTATTCTTATTCTTGTTATCATTATTATTATTACTCGTATTATTATTTCATAGTTATTTTTATTTTTTTTATGTAAATTGGAGGGCTACTGATTTCTCTTCCTTGTCCAAATATTCCCCCCAAATGTAACTTCAATAGGAATCAGTTTCATGATCTATTTTACAGGCAGGATTCAGTCAGTAGCCTTTTCAATGTTTTATATCAACAAGAGTGTCTCCCCTTAAGGACCCAGTGATTTATGTAGAGTCAGCAAGTTGGAGGTAAACGAGTCCTTCAAATATTGCCACGAAACACACACACACACAAAAAAAAACAAGGTATTGACGTGGATGGAAGGAGGAAATTATTGTCGTCCCACACGGTATAATAGAAACTCGGGACTGATTTATATTAAGGAGGTATATAGTGCATTCAGTCTTGGTAAATAAATCATGTGGAGTGACTGATTCCTCCAATTAAGCTACAGTATATTATCAAGCAACAGGCCACCAGTATTTTTGTGTTTTTTTGTGTGTAATGTGGTCTTGTTTCCTGGCATATATTTATACTTTGGAGGGAATCAAGGCGTGGATGGGATATAAAGGGAAGGGAAGGGAAGGGAAGGGAAGGGATGGGATGTAAAGGGAAGGGAAGGGAAGGGATGTGAAAGGAAGGGAAGGAAAGGTAAGGGAAGGGAAGTGAAAGGAAGGGAAGGGAAGGGAAGGGTAGGTAGCAAGTATAGTCTATCATCCTTTTCAGGTAGGTAGGTAGGTTAGGTTACTCTTGTCCCAGACTGTAGGTAGGCGGCTTCGGACCGATTAATTAGTTACAATCGGTGGCGTGGAGCGGAAAGTGTCCACCCATTCTCCTATGACGATATTATTGGCAATTTAATTATGTGTTTCCCGGTGCGACATCAAAGTGTTGCGTTGTGTTGTGTTGTACGTCTGAAAAACATTTGTTGTCCTCGGAAGCTGAAGAGAGAGGGGGATGGGTGGGTGGGTTGGAGGTGAGGTGGGGGGAACTAGGAGGGGGGCTTTGAAGGGAGGTGTGGGGGGCTTGGAGGGGATTTACGAGGGGATAATGAAGCTCGGAGGAGCTTTGAAGGGAGGTGTGGGGGGCTTGGAGATGAGGTGGGGGGAACTAAGAGGAAAAAGGGGGGCTTTCAAGGGAGGTGTGGGGGGCTTGGAGGGGATTTACGAGGGGAGAATGGGGCTCGGGGAATTCAATATGAGTAAGTGGGATGATTCTATTTTTTAAGTTTATTACTGGATGATCTGCGACTCTACCTACCTGTGGAGTAAATTAATTAATGGCCATTTAATTAATAGAATGGATTTGTCTGGTGAAGGTAAAAGTGTCCTGGAACGAGGCTCTTGGTTCACACAATTAAATTAAGGATGAAGGGAATATCTGTTAATTAAAAGGGGGAATAATGGACCTTGTGATGTATAATAGTTAGAACATTGGAGATAAGTGAGTCCTTCAAATATTGTCACAAAACACCACTTACTGTATTTATGGATGGAGCGTGTTTCGTGGCATGGTCAGGTGCAATCAGAAGCCTCCAATTTCAGACCCTTCAATATTCAACAACAAGAGAATTTCCCTTTAGTTAAGTATATGTTTTTTTTTTTTTTTTTTTTTTTTTTTTTTTTTTTTTTTTTAGACAAGAACAACAACATCCAGTAATAATAATAATGAGAGTAATATATATATCTTCTCTAATTACACATTTATAATCCCCTTGTGAAGGAGCAGTGAAATGTGACACAGCCTACCTGACCTGACCAGACCTGACTTGACCTAACCTTATTTAACTCCCAACTTAACCTTACTTACACTACACCTACTTGACCTGACCTGACCTGACCTGACCTTATTTTAACTCCCAACTCTATACCTTACTTAAACTACACTCTAACAAATTACTCACACCTTAATCCCTGATGCTGGATGTTTATATACTGAAAAATGTTGTGTGTTGTAAAATCCCCTGAGGTTGTTGTTGCTCTCATTGGTTGCCTTGTATCATTTCCTTCCGTGTTGTAGATGTTCACGAGTTATTTGTTCACGTGTTATTATGTTCACGTGTTATTTGTTATGGTGGAAGTTCAGTGTTGGTGAATCTAGAGCAACTGATTCCTCCAAACTATTCCAAGCATCAAGCCAGCATTATTTTTGTTATGGGGGAAGTTGAGTGTTGGTGAATCTGGAGATACTGATTCCTCCAAAGTATTCCAAGCAACAAGCCAGCATTATTTTTGTTATGGGGAAAGTTCTGTGTTCTATCCCCATTACACTTGCAGGCAGCTACACCTAATTGTACTCTAAGAAAGATGTATTGTTTTCTATCCCCATTACACTTTCACAACAAACGAATCTTTCCTTTCTTCAACAGGTACTCAGTCGTTCGCGGTGTTGGATGAAGGTATTGGCAGTGACAGTAAGGTGTCTATGATGGTGTCACTCATGGATGCACTCTACGCTGCACTCAGGATCTTTATATCCGACGCTAAAAATCTCCCCGTCGTTGTGCACAAGAAGGTGAGAGAGAGAGACACACACACACACACACACACACACACACACACAAGAGAAAGAACTTTAATGTTTTACTTGCTACTGGATTTTGGCGAGTCTGTCAAATCACCTGGAGTTAGTCTGTGTGTAAGTTTAGGTTGGGTTAGATTAGTCCAGCCTAGAGGTGGTTAATTAAGTGAGGTGTGTTCAAACTAAATCACAACACGATAAAGCAAAGTATCCAGGGAAGAGAAATTGGAGTGTGTGTGTGTGTGTGTGTTTGTGTTTGTGGTACGACGTGGTCTGTGCGTCTTAAAGAAGGAAGGAGATATTGTTTTGATAGTAAATTGGAAGGTCCCTGATTCCTCCAAAGTATGCCAAAATACAGACGCCTTCTATATGGTACTAATAGGGGATCTTATTTCGTGGCATAGTTTGGAGAAATCAAAAAGTTTCCAATTCACCACCAACAAGAGAATATCCCCTAAATAGTTATATAGTGTGGTGTGGTGAGGTGGCAGGAGATGGAACGAGGAGTGTGGGTGAGGAGGCAAGGGTAATGGAGCAGTAGACTGGAAGATGGAGTGAGTCGTGAGAAGTGGTGGGTGAGGCAGAGAGAGAAGTGCAGAGGAGGATAGAGAGGTGTATAGGTAGGTGGAGAGAAGTGCAGAGAGGTGTATAGGAGGATAGAGAGGTGGAGAGAAGTGCAGAGAGGTGTATAGGAGAATAGAGAGGTGGAGGGAAGTATAGGGAGATAGAGGGAGGGAAGTATAGCAAGATAAAGAGGGAGGTGAAGAGAAACACTGAAGATTGGGATGGAGAGAAAGAAAAGAATAATATATAGATAAAAGAAATAGCAGTAAGGTAGAGAGAGAGAAGAGTAAAATAGTATCAAGAAAGTGGAAAGGAGAAAGACATAATACGCTTGATATAAAGTACTCAAAGGATTTGGACACACACACTGGAAAAGCAATACATCATCATTTTGTAAGAGCATGACTGTGGACCAAACCAGATAAAGTCGCTCTAATCTGTGTTGTATAATTCATAGGAGCCTGGGGATATGATAGTGCAGTAAGTACCCCACGTCTCCATTGACTGAGACACACACACACACACGGCATATATCATAGTTGGTACTTGACAAACTTTATTCCTGAAGGACCTCAACAAATCAGTGTGCAGGAGTTACTCCCCCCAAAAAAAATAAAATAGAATAATGTACACCCCCACCCCCCCAAAATAAAAAACCAATAATAATAATGTAATGTTATCTGAGAAGAAGGTGCACGAAATGGAACTAACATTGCCACCCCACCACACAGGAATTTCCCGGCGGCATCATCAGCATTTCCCAGGGCTACTTCAACATTGACGAGTCGTTGGGGGGAGAAGTGAAGTTTGGCCTCACCTACTACAACCTGGGTCACGTGGGCAACATGGTGAACCTGATCGACCCCAACAACCGTGTACTGGAGACGATACACCTTCAGGAAGAGGATGGTGATGTTAACACCATCTTTATCACCGTCACGAATGCCATGGTGAGTGAAGGAAGGAATGAAGGATCTGATTCGACTTAGTGTCAAATTAGTTTAGGTTATAAGTTAAAGGGGTCGTATCATGTCAGTGCTATCTTGATCACAGAAACGAATGGCTGATGTAATTTGTTTAGGTTATAAGGTGTAAAGGGGTTTGTATTATGTCAACATTATCATCATCACCGTCACTAATGTTATGGTGATACGATTATAGCGAGTCCTTTGCATTAGGTTAATATATTATAATGAGGTTTAATTTAAGGAGTCTATTTGTATCTGGGAATTGAAAGGCTATTATTTTATTGTGTGGTAGAAAACACATCATCTACCTATTAATATTACAACATATTTATAAATATTATTAGTAGTATTTCTATGTGTTATTTATTTCATCCTCTACAGCCTGGAAACTGGAGATATCGCGTGGAGAACCGAGCAGACAGTCACCAAAGTCTGTACATGAGAGTATGGGCGACTCCTCGTGCCCCAAACACCACCTCCCTCTCCTCCCACCCTGACAACGCCATCACCCTCACTGCCTGGACATCCGACTGGAACTCACCCATCGACGTGGCTGATATCAAGAATCCTGTGGTGGTGTATGCCAAGGTGAGTAGGCCAATGATACAGTGTTGTCAGCGATTTAGAGTAGGTGCTGGTAATGAATGCAGTTTGCTGTTAATTTGTCATCGATTTAAAGTTTATAAGTAGGTGGAGGTATATACAATTTTAATTTGTATATTATTAAATATACTACTTATTTGATAAATGTCTATTTTACACCCACCTTGGGACTGAAGGTGATCGGGTCAGGCTTGGCCTCACACTTGTCAGGTTTACAGATTATTGACTGATGATGAAGCTTCGATACTTTTGTTTGTATTATACAAGTATTGTATTTGGTAGTTTAGTATTTTATTTATTATAATTATATTTATAATATATACCTCTAGATTTTGTATAGATACATCTCTCTATAATAGATGTTAAAATAGTCAACTAAATTTGGTTTTTTCTTTTTGGAATTTGTAATAAAACAACCTTTTAATTCTCTCGTAACTGCCCATTACCAGGTCATTCACCTTTATTACGATACTTCGAAGAGTCTCCGGAGAACAACTATAATGTTCTCTCATAATTTAATAATAAAAAAAAAACTAAAAATAAGTGGAAATTCGTATTCGGGCATATCAAAGTAACGATATGCTACTTCAATGCAATGTGGTGGTCACCCTTACGCCCCCTTGGAAACCCCTGAGCCCCCCACGGGACCCCCGAAGGGATCCCACGGGGGCTCAACAGGGTTCCTCAGGAACTAGCAGGGTATACTTCCCCCCTGGCCCACACCAAGGGGGAGGGGGATCACTCTCCACAACACAGCACCAACACACACATATACACAGCCTGCACACTGCAAGGCCCACCTCCCTATTGGTTGGTGTTGTGTACAGTGTGTGTGTTACAATGTTGAGGAAAGAGGAGCCCCGTGCCAGTACACCTGTTCGCACAATGCTGAACCATCTAACCCTGTATAAATACTGGGTAGATGTGTGTACTGGCACATGGACCTCAGCAGCAGCACCTCTTGTAGTGGTCACAGCAGCACCTCTTGTAGTCACACCTCCACCCATCTGTAATGAGATAAAACATTATTACTACCTTTATTAAGAGAACAATCTTCGTTTTTGTTTTATGCCTCCCATCCTGACCTTTAACTATTAAACTATAAATTTTAACAATTATTACGTTAATATTTATCGCGTTTCATCACTTGTCAATATACAAACATTTTATATATTTTTGTCACATCACATTTCTTCATAAGCAATTCATTTCTTATATGTTTTCTTTACATTACATTGTACTAATATTCATAACAAAAATACTTCCGGAATCTAGGAATTGAAGGCTACTAATTCAACGAAACAAAATTATAGTAAAACTGAGCTTATCTGTTTCCTGGCAGAGTTTCATTGAACCACTTTTCCGCAAATTATTCTAAACAAAACACAGTTATCAACTTACCGTATCCAAGTCTCGTAACAAAGGTCGTCATCTCTTCTACTTCAGGGTTGCCATCAATAGTTCACACCTGCAAACAGAAATCTATAAAATTTAATTGTCTGAATCCCAAAAATATTTCTACATAAAATAACACAATTTTACATTTAATAATATCTCCATCCATACCTCCGCATTTTTACACATCCAATATATTTTTAGTACTTACACATTCACACCGATTCCATTTACAATTATGTTGGTGTGACCCTGGATACTGGTATATAGGAAGTGCCGGACTGTCCCTTTACCAAACCTAACATCACTGCCTCAAACCACAATCAAACAATAACAACTCAGATGGTCTTAACACTCGACAAACGTTACCCTCAACTAGAAAGGCACCCACTGAGCTTCTCACAGCGACTGCACCACCACATATATACCTCTTAAAGGACCCTGTGATGTAGTCAGAACATTGGAGCTACAACAGTCCTTCAAATATTGCCACGAAACACACCTATAGGGAAGCAGCGTGTTTCGTGGCATAGTCAGGAGGAATCAGAAGCCTCTAATTCTCAACGCAATCACAGGGCTCTTAACCGAGGTGTGTGTGTGTGTATACAGAGGCTTGCAACATTTCTGGTACATCAGCCCAGTGATAGGGTTTAAATAAATATAGATATCTTATCCAATTATTCTAATGTCAACTGAAATTATACAAAATGGGACGAAATAGTTTATTTTTTATTAACAACTAAGTTAATCATATCTAATATGGACTAAAATTTACATAAAAAGGCACGGAATATTTGCAGCCAACTTCACACACACACACACACACACACACACACACACACACACACACACACACACAAACGTACTGTAAAACCTTTAGGCACTCATACTTTGTCAGTGCCTCTTTCTTTACCTACCACTGTCTATTTTGTGTTTCAGTTTCTCGTCCACTCAAAGATAGACCAAATTAGTTCTGATCCCCTTACACTCGAGAGCAAATTATTTATGTTCTCCTCACACTCAAACATACAAAGGACTTCTCTTCTACTCACACTCAAACATACACCAAAGGACTTCTCTTCTACTCACACTCAAACATACACCAAAGGACTTCTCTTCTCTTCTACTCACACTCAAAACAGACCAACTAACCAACCAACCAATGATTTCTGTTCTACCTTTCCGACATCACCACGGGTCACAGAACACAGGATGATGAGACACTCTTTGCCTGTTGCTCTCTGACTCACAAGTGGCCTCTCTCTCTCTCTCTCTCTCTCTCTCTCTCTCTCTCTCTCTCACACACACACACACACGTTTGACTCCATTTAGCTCACAACCTGACTCCCTCGTTCGTCACAAGACACTCTAAGAGGATAACTTGGCTGACATGGGCAGACTCTCGCAGGAATTGCCTTTGAGCCAACCGGGGAAAAAAAAAATATATGTTGACGTTTGCGAGGCAGCTTTCCTAGACTTCCGTGAATGAGAGCGGGTGGTTGAGGTGGAGGAGGTGGTGGTGGAGGAGGAAGAGGAAGAGGAGGAGGTGGAGGTGGAGGTGGAGGATGGGAGGGTGGGTGGTTGGTTGGATATTAGGTTAGGTGGGTGAGTGGTGTGGAAGACAAGTGGATGGGACAAGTGTGTGTGTAAAAGTATAATTGACTATAGTTTGATTGCAATGTGTAATATGCATGGAGAACTCACTGATAACAAAAAGAATAAATATATATAAACTACAGCTTATACCAAAACAGCTTCGATACAGCAACAGGTGGAAGGAAAGAAGGAAGGTGAAGAAAATAACGAGAAGGTAAAATGTGTGTAGAGTTTGTTTACATCACGTTACCAGTCAGAACCAGCAGGCAGAGAGGGGGGAGGAGGAGGGGGGGGGAGGAGGAGGGGGGGGAGGGGGAAGAAGGAGGGGGAGGTGGGGGGGAGGGGGGGAAGGGAGGGGGAGGAGGGGAGAGTGAAAATGAACGGGGTGCAGTTAACACATTTAATTTAACTAATTGTGCCATTTCCCTGAGACATGGGTACAGGCAGTGTGTATAGTTCAGGCATGTTAAGTGGGGGGGAGGGGGGAGTAGGTGTGTGTGTGTGTGAGAGTCAGGGGAGTAGGTGTGTGTGAGAGAGAGAGAGTCATGGGAGTAGGTGTGTGGGTGAGAAAGGGATAGAGAATGTGTAGGGAAGAGGAAAGGTGTAAGGAGAGGGTACTAATGTTCTATATAAATACTGTATTATTGGTGTGTGTGTGTGTGTGTGTGTGTTGGGGTGGTACTGCATTTGGAAGAGGACCAATTAACCATGTCTATTATGGGGTGTTTTAACTATAGAATGTTTTTTTATATATTTTTAATGTAGGGACGCATGCCAGTGGAAGGAAGGGAGAACTCAGGGATGCAGTGATGATGAAAACTTATGACCTCCTTTAACGTTAAAACTATATTATTCTATTAATTAGGTGCTAAATAACTTACCTAAACTAAAGTGTATTGCGTGTCAGTCAGCTTCTCTGCAGCGAGTTTTATGAGCCGCTGGAAGTAGAACAAGATCCATAACCTCATCTGGAAACACTGCACTGGAAAGAGAATTACGATATTAATGCAAGATCTACACACGTCCAATAATATCATGCTGGACTGAAATGAATAGGTTGTCTAGACTGGAGTACTGCAGAGGCATAATAAATCTTAGTGTGTCTTGATTACGTATATACTGTACTTGCAACTTCATCATTCTCACTGTCCCTTGCAATGATAAGCATGCACGAATTCGCTTTACAAGTTTAGGGAGACTAACTTAACCACGCCCAATCAATCATATTTGCAGAGTCGCATTATACAAGTGTCTAATTGCAGTATTTCTGGTCCTTCAGGGAGTCAGGGTACGTGGACAAGTTACCACGACCACATTGTAAACACTAGAATGGGGTTTATAGTTCCGAAGTATATGAGGTGTGTTCTGTGTTAGAGCAGGCATCATCTCCTTCAAACCCTTCCTCTGATTTTTTTTTTTTTTTTTAATCTTTTTGTCGAATATTTGACGGTGGGGGCACTTTCATTTTCGTGATGAATACTTGTGAATTCCATTATATTACACACACACACACAATTCTACCACTCCCTCCCTATTTGATTTAAGATTAGTAGTTTGGGAGGTGTAGCAGTCCTAGTGTGATGGTGGAGTGGAGTAGAGTAGAGTACAAATGTAGTAAACAGATGTTGTTCATTACTTCCCTAATCACCGCCAGGCAGTCGAGAAATAACCCACAGTTATCATTTACTAACAAAACTTTTTAATTTCTTCTTTATTCATTCAAGTGAATTAATTGTGCATTATGTTTACAGCATCTGTACTTATTTTAATGCAATGAAACACCTGACACACTGCTTTTTTTTTAACAGTTACATAATATTGTCCATTATGAAAAATAATTGTTTAACTTTGCAAATACTATGCGAGTGAACTATGTTGTAGGTATGTTTATAAATACAACTTATATACCAAACTGTAAATTATGTTGGTGGTATTACAGGTTTGGTGGGGAGAGTGTAAGTATGTTTATAAATGCAACTTGTAAATTATGCTTATGTTGTATTGTAGGTGTGGTGGGGAGAGTGTATGTATGTTTATAAATGCAACTTGTAAATTATGCTTATGTTGTATTGTAGGTGTGGTGGGGAGAGTCGCCAGTGGTGGGGGCCAAAGTGGAAGCCTCATTACAACGCCTTGGTGTAAACAGTACCGGAAGTCGATATGCTCCCGTCAACTTCCTTCTCCTTGATAACGGCAACGGAGGTAACTTAATCAACCCATCACTATTTTTTACCCTTTTTTTTTTTTTTTTAATATTGATATCCTCTCGAGTCTTGCACAATGTTCAAGAATGTAAGTGAATAACTGCTAATAATCTTTATATTTATTTGTTTTCTCCAGTGATATAAATAGGATAATAATCTTGCGTATGAACCTCCCCAGTGTGACTCTGAAACACCTGAGGTTCAAACACATCTTAGGCGGCAAATCTTAATACCAAGGCTTATTATTTTTCCTTGTCCAGACGCTGATGTGACACGTAACGACGGCATCTACTCCCGTTACCTGCCACCTGTTGAAGCCCCGGCCTCCCGCTACACTCTGTCCGTCACCCTCACTGACAATAAAGGCTCAGCACAGATTATAGTGTCGTCTCATCCCCACATGGATCCCCCACGACCCTACGTCAGTCATATACCGTATTCTGGCCAGGTGGCTGTTGGTGGTCTGGGGGCTCAGTACACACGGGCCCACACATATGATCCAGGTCAGTCCAGCCCTCAGTGTCCTACTCTTTACTTTTGGCTGAATTATTTACAGGAAAATTACAATCGTCAAACCCAGGAGGCATGGATATGGTGGTAAATTAGCTTGGTAAATAAAGGAGGGTACATTGGGTTATTGAAAAATGACAATTTTGATCAGACACTTTTCATGACTTGCACTATGGTGCTTAAGCTTGAAAGTAATTTAAATTGCATTATATTATACTGTACTATAATAATCTCACTTTGTACTGAAAACTCACTTTGGTATTCACCGCCTACCCCAAGTTATTAGCATAATCCTTAATGTATACCTTTTGTATACAACATTATAATGTTGAAGGCATAGTGGTTTTAATAATATTGTCTATTATATACTTAATTCTTTGTAAACTTACCTATATTGTGTTGTTGGTGTCAGCTTGGCCTCGGTGTTGTGGGTCAGTGGTTCCATACAACACTGGACGTCCAACTGGAAGTTTGTACCGAACTACAACGGTGGGTTTGGTGGACCTGAAGGGTGGTGAACACTCACTCTCACACCTTCCACCATCACGTGTTGGTGACTTCAGGGCAGAGATCAACCCAGCAGTTCGTCAAGTCACATTTTACTGGACAGCTCCTGGTGATCGTCGTGATCATGGTTCAGGTTAGCATCCCTCACCTGTAAAACAAAAAAATCAATATTAAAATAGTTCTGTTTACAAAAGGATGCTCAAACGAGGCTTTTTTTTTTATTGTACTTCTTCATCAAGTAATTATTTGTAGCAACAATAATGATGATATCCCAAACTTTCATTGCACACTCCTAGTCTGATTTTAAAGCCTCGGTATGTACTACTAAGGGTGTCTTAAAAATTAAATTTGGTAAATAATTTTGTTTGAAGGACAAAGAGTCGCATGTTATTAACACTATTGTTTTAAAAAATCCTAGTGAATGACTTTAATAAATAAATATGTTTTTCTTGGACAGCCATGCAGTATGAGGTTGTGTTCTCAAGAAACGCTGCAGCCACTGGACAAGGGTCAGGTGAGACAGCACCAGAGTGGTCTCCACCTAGTGATGTTGGCACTCCTAGTAGTCATACAGTGAGGTGGGGACGTCATGATGGTGTATACTACGTTGCCATAAGGGCCATCAGTAAGACTCAGGTTCCTGGACCATGGTCTAATACAGCTGAGCTCTTCATGCCACATCCTCCTACCACTACTGAGAACATCCGTGGCTCCACCCAAGGTGGGGCAGTGAGTGGCAGTGTGAGTGAACTGGGGGTTACTACACCTCGCCCAGCCTCCCTCACCACAAGAAACATCCTGACCATCGTTGGTGTGGTGTGTGGTATCTTGGTTGTCATTCTCATTATGGCAGTGTATTACCTTGTCGTGGTTTCCCGACGAAGACGCCAACAACAGGAAAAGCAATCCATTGATGTCCTGGAACCTGCCACCACCACACCTGCTGCCTGTGACACTGACAGTGAAACAGACTCCATCACCAAACCACCTGCTCCACCTGAAGCCTTGGCTGTTGGTGATGCAGAAGTCACCAATAAGAGAGCCATGAGTCCAATCCAATCATGGCCAGCCTCAACCCTTCTTGCTGAACATGAGAAACGTCGACCCCAAGACCTGCCTGATGGGGTAGAGAGTGGCGAAATGAACCTGCCTCAACCTGACTTGGGTGTACCACAGTACATGCCCAATATTGCTCCATGCCCACCCCATCCATTCTACTACCATACCCCCAATGGACACTACATAGAGGATAACCTGGCCATGGACACTGGTTCTATGGTTTCCACTCAGCCCTCAGACTCACTGCTGTACAAGGTTGACTCTAATACCAGTGATTATACTCACCCACCATCCTCCTCTATTGCTCCAACACCTGTGTCATGGGAAGGTGGAAGGAGGCCAGGCTCTACTAAGGTGCCACCACCCACCCCGCCCAAACCTACACTCTCAGCCCACCTCACTCTAGGTGGAATTGCATCCACTCCTGTGGGTCAGGAAAGGAAGAGGAGAAATGTGACCCAAGTGTAAATTTGGTTCAGATCCCAATTCAATGGATCTCATGATTACATTCCTGTTTTGTGAGATGACAACCATTATGGGTCTGACAGTGCTGAATGTACAATGAAGCAAAGTAGTCATACTAAAGACATAAGTACTTAGGTTAAATAAACTTACACCTAAAGTACCCATATTGTAACTCCACCGTGTTAGCCTAAACCAGTGAACTATAAACATGACAATTACTGAACTACTTCACCTGGTGCTGTGGTGGATTGACATGGATTTGATGAAGTGCATTTTCATATCACTTACATGATTAGTTTCTTCTAGACATTGGTAACAGGAACAAAATACCTGTTAAATGGAAGTCTCTTTTAGTGCCCACCACTGGACTGCTGGTGAAGGTGGTGATATGCATGTTACCTACGACTCTGTACTATAAAGTGCAGAACGTACCAGGGAACAATTATTGAAACTACGCTCAGTGTATTTAACATTTGATTGTTGTAGAACTTGTCTGCATTGTGGCCATATGAATATAGGGTACACTCAAAAATATAACATTGAAAACAAACAGGGGAGAGGGACGATAATGATAAGATTGACGCATGGTTTTTGTCCTATTGTTGTAAACTGTTACTGTTAAATACATACATACATACATACATACATGCAGGCAGAGGTATGTAGAGGAGGAGATGGGAGGGTAGGTATAGAAGAAGTGTTTTCATCAATCACCTCCCCTCTTTCTCTCTCTCTTTCTCTATCTCTGACCCACATCCTCATAAACTTGGCCCTCTTTCATTTCCCTTGCCCCTTCATCATCAGCCCTCTCTCTCTCTCTTCCCTTGCCTCGTTGTGTCTCCTGTTATCACTCCCTTCCCCCAGTTACTGTAGCCCATAATATATTGTGCTGCTTCTCTTCCATTTCAAACATTCCACTCCCCAATATGTAGGAAGAGCAACATCTTACCTCCCCATCATTCTCTCTCTCTCTCTCTACCCAACTATTCACAAACAGCCCCCCCCCCCTTCTCTCCCCTCTCGTCTCATTCCCTCCCTTCCTAACCCATCTTAATAGACCCCCTCCCCACATCATTCCCTCCCTTCCTAACCCATCTAAATAGACCCCCTTCTCTCCCCACATCATTCCCTCCTTTCCTAACCCCTTCATACCCCTCTCCTCACCCCATCCTCCTCTCCCGACCTATTATATCCTATTCGACACTCATACATACAGCTCAGTGTATTATTGTGATGTAAAAAATAAAAAAAAATACGTAATTCAGGAAAATTATGTATAACTAATTAATTAAGTGTGTGGGTATTTGATAATGTATAATAGATAAGAGTGATAATTCAGAGTTTAAGTTCATTCATTCATTCGTTCATTCAGTGCTTCGTTCCGCCTCCTGAAGCAAATAACTCACAGCTGGATGGTTCTGTTGTTTTCTAAATAGTAAATTAAAGGTGTGTGTGTGTGTGTGTGTGTGTGTATTTCTGTGTGTGTGTGGGGGTGTGTGTGGGGGTGTGTGGGTGGGTGTGTGGGTGTGGGTGTGTGTGTGTGTGTGTTTCTGTGTGCGTGTGTCTGTGTTTAATTTAGTAACTATTCATGGCACAGATCTAATTGCACAGAACATTGAGATTTGACCACCTTAGAATTATTTACATACCAAAAAAATGCATGTTTTCTGAATCTCACAACAAAGCACATCCACCACATAAAATACATAAAATAAATACATGCTTTCTGAATCTCAAAACATAACATCCACCACTTTAAAAAATCATAATCTCTGACTGGGTGAAAAAAAAAAAAATAGTATCATGTCAACTCAAGATACACTGAAGGACAAAGAACGACCACATTGCATATTTTTTTTTTTTTTTTTACACTCCAGACAAATAGAGGACAGTACCAAATAAACATTATTAAATTCAGGGCATTCGTTTGTTGTTGGTGAATTGAAAGGCTTCTACTTACTATTAATTTTTCCTCCAAACTAAGCCAGGAAGCAAAGTCACCTCAGTGTTAATAATAGGGAATCTGTGTGTGTGTGTCTGTTTCGTGTCATAGTTTGGAGGAATCAGAGACTTTCCAATTCACCAACAAGAGAACCTCACCTTAATTGGTATGCTAGGATTGATTGATATTAGACTGGTATGCTAGGATTGATTGAAAGATTAGGCTGGTATGCTAGGATTGATTGAAAGATTAGGCTGGTATGCTAGGATTGATTGGTTGATTGATGTTAGATTGATATGATAGGATTGATTGATATTAGGTTGGTATGCTAGGATTGATTGATTATTATTAGTCTGGTATGCTAGGATTGATTGACTGACTGATATTAGGATGGTATACAAAGAGAGACTAATAGTGTCGGGAGGGAGGAGGGTGGGTGAGTGAGTTGGCTTGCTGACCTTATACCTGTATATTAATTAACAGTTCCATGTCCTTTTCGCTTACAATCATATATTTGTCGTCCACCCAGGAAGGTTTCTGCACATGATTTTACTCTTACCATGTAACTAGAACTGCACCGTTCATTTTGTATATGATGTACATAGTTTTTTTGTGCCAAATTTCATGTAGGCCATGTCTATTTTTGTACTTGTGCTGAACGAGTCAAAGGAAATAAGTGAGGGTGGCATTCCTTTATGTGTGGTCACCAGCTTCACCTGATTTTTAAAAAGCAACTCTTTGCAGAATGCTTGTAACTTGTGCTTGTAGCCTGTGCAGAGTGTTGAGTATAAAAAAACCTACATTGTGTATACAGTCCCATCAACACAGCAAAGTTCTCACAGGTGGTGTATAGTCAGTCACTTGCAAAAGAGGGAAAGGAGATGGTGACCGTAGTGAGGAAATGGTGGAGTTGAGAAGTGCTGGGAGAATTGATAAATGGGGAATGGGAAAACAGAAATATTGAGATTCCCATACTTTTGTAAGTGACTGTACTTTGTGACGTCAGTTGTACATGTTGACTTGGGAATATACAGACATTTAAGGACGCTGCTACAACATAATAATAATAATGACCACACTTCTCTATAGCCCATCACTTCATCCCAGGTTACAGTGAAAAAAAAAAAAAGATCCCTTTGCATAAGCTTTTGCTTGTTGATGTGTGTGGACCTGTAACTTGTTGACATGTCTGGCCCCAATATGACATGTTACTGTTTTGCATAATATGACATGATGAGATTTGTTTTGTGCCTGCACTTGATGTGACGTGACGTGACATGACCTAATAACTTGTGTCCCTTGGATTATGGTGACCTGACCACTTGGGAGATGTGCTCTGCCTGTGACTGGTATAGTATATCTGTTTTAAACCCGAAATGTTTTGATAGTTATAAGAAATGCTTCAGCGAAAAGACCAGATTTTATAGTTAATATGCACTCTTGTAGATAATGTTGGGAATAGCACTGGCTGGTATCGTAGTACAGTATTTATCATGACTAAAAGTACAGTATTCATCATCAAAAGTGGCTTCACATACTAACTATCGGGTCATAATAATGTCTCCTTATAAACATGCCACCGTAAGTCCTCATCATGTTTGGAATACAATACTCAATGGTTGATATATACATTCTGGGATCATGTCTTGTACTTCTTTTCTTACCATAAACCAATGTCATCTAAGTATTAATTATTGATGGATATATAGGACACCAAACTATATGTCGTCCCTAACCTAGAATGTACTGTACTTATCAGGTATTAATTAACTTGACAACAACCACCACATTGCCAAACCTCGGTGTTCATAGCAACTGTATGGGACGAGTACAGACGACCTCAACTGTACTTCATTCATTCAGGGGGTACATGTAATTCGCTTTTGTATCATTGGAGCACCTCGATTCCTCCAAAATAGGCCAGGGAAAAAAAAGGACCAGAAGAGCAAAAATAATGGTGGTTATACTTACATTCATTATCACGTTAACGTTAGTGTGATTTTCCACCCATAATGGTACTCTTTTGCAAGCTTGGAATAGTTTGGAGGATTCAGTTACTCCAGAATTACCAACACAAAACATTCACTTCACCTTTCATTTCAACACGGAGGGAGACACCAAAAATGAGGATTGATTGATGGATATTGTCCCTCTGATGCTTCTACAATACAGGTCTAAAGATCTTGTGACACCTTAATTATATCCTCCATTAATTAAAACGTATTCTCCTTATGGTGGTAATTCACTTTTGTTGTTACATTGGAGTACCTTGATTCCTCCAAAGTATGCCCAAGAAACAGGACCAGATGAACAAAACTAATCCCGTTCTGTGGTGGTTTTGAAATATATAGTTTGTTTGGATGAATCGATTGCTCCAGATTTACCAATACTGTACTTGCCCCTTAAATAATATTCCTCTTTTTTTTTACCAGTTTTACAGTCCATATAGTTTTCAGCATCACCAGAGAAGCCCCCCCTCTAACCACCCCCTCCCCTAATACCACCCCATCCCACCCACCCTCTCTTATCACCCCATCCCAACCTCCCCTTTGTCTCCCCCTCTAATACCTCCCCCTCCCCACCCCAACCCCCATTCCCCTCCCCCCTCCTCTAATACCCCACCCCACCCCCACCCCGAAATCAATGCCAGTACGGCCAGTGGTGTTCCCTGTACAGCCGCAGACATCACCAAGCAGAGACTGTGTTGAGGACAGATCTAAACAAAGCTATCAAATTTAAAGGGATAGATAGTATACTTTTGGTCATTTGGAGTGCCTTGATTCCTCCTTACTATACTAGGAAACAGGACCAGAGGGACAATTAGAATGGTGGTGTCCTGTTGCTTGGAATAGTTTGGAGGAATCATTTGCTCCAGATTTACCTGCAGTGTACTTACCCCCCTTAATGTAGAGAATAAATTAATATCGTTTGAGGAGACGTGTGTTGACAACTTCGATACTCAATTCTTTCTTTAATTAAAACTGTACAGAATTATATATATATATATATATATATATATATATATATATATATATATATATATATATATATATATATATATATATATATATATATATATATATATATATATATATACATGTGAAAAAGTATGTATGTATATATATATATAAATAAATAAATCCTCCTTGAAGTTGTTTATTCTCTACAAAAATGTCTGTAGAACTTAAAAAACAAAACAAAACCAAAAAATGCTAAAAAAAAAAAAAAGCTATGTTTATTTTGACCCTTTTTTTTTTTTTTTTTTGGTTTAATACTAGGACAAAATAATTCAGCCGTGCTTTATTTAGGTCCAGTCAAAGTGGTCTCTGAGTGTTGTCTATATTATTCTTTTGTTTACAGGAACGCATATCAAATCTGCTTTAGCACTATGTAACGCTGTGCGATAATCATTACTGTATAAGTCTGCACATTGTTTGTGTTTTTTATTTCGAACGAGATCCACAAACGACGGAGCTGAAAAAAAAAAAATAATGAACCCAGAGACATTTAGCAACATGCAGGACCAACTGGGACTCAATTTATTAACTCTTTTCTACTTTTGAGATGCAGAATGGATTGATTGATTGATTGATTGACATAAGGCGCCGCAAAAGCGAGGTCATAATATTATAGCGCTAGAAAAAGCTCAAAATGCAGAAAAAAAAATTGTGAAGAAGCCTCTGGTATATACAACATCACTGAAAATAATATATTCTTGATTATTTTTAAATCTTCTAATATAATAAAGAAAATATTTAATTAAAAAAAAAAACAATGGAACTAAGATACATTGTTGTGGTTTCATACGAACTTCATAAGGCTTCTGAGTTTAGAAAATGTATACAACCTGCAACAACAACAACAACAAATAATACAGTGAATTTATTTTGCATCATCTTAAAAAAGGTGACCGTAAAGTGGAAAAGTGTTAATCAATCCAAGAACCCCAAAGGCCAGAGTGTCGTGGACTTATACTCAGTGCCTGTCATTAAAGGAAGAAGAAGAGTGGATCCACCCCGTCCATGTTACTGTTTTACTGTGTGTGTTATTGAAAGCAAACCAAGCAGCCACAACAACAACAACACCACATGAAGACAATTGTTTATACCCAGACGACATCATTGTATCTGTTTTGTACTTTTAGGTGATGCTGCTCCTCTGGCCTCACACCATAAGCATGATAATCTATACACCTACTGTAAAATTATATGCCGTCATCCACTACGAACTAATAAACTAAAAAATAAGGTCAGAAAACTTGGACAATCTTTGACTTGACAAAATACAACAAAATAATCTCAGTTTATGGGATTTCTACTCATTAATTCGGACTTAGGGAATGAAGTACTTAAGATAATATTACCTTTACCTCATGATGAACCATGTAACATGATTCTACACTAAGTTTAAAATAAAATCCCCCTAGTTAACATATAGTATTTCAAGTTTATGATGACGACGAAGGATGAAAAAGGTTGATAATGTGATGCTCAGCTTATGGATGACACCAGAGGAGTTTCAGCCCCAATGTTGTGCTGAATGCATTGGGTCTGACTGGCAATGTCTGGTGTTGTAGGATAATATATTTGAGGAGGGAGGGGATGACTGACCGACCGACCCTTGTTTATATGTTTGTTTGTTTGTTTGTTTGTTTGTTTGTTCACTCCCTGTCTGTCTGTCTGTCTATCTGTCTGTCTGTGTCTCTCGGTTGTTGTGACAGGTGGCTTCATCCTCAGTCAGCCCATCAAAGACTAAAGTAAATAATAATCAATCAAGACCCTAATTAAAGCCTAAATGAAACTGGTGTAAGCACAACGGGTCTCCAAGTCTTCATCACTGAGGGAGAGTACGGTACATTATCGAGCAAATGGTTTAATGAAAAGTCCCGTGTCTTAATTCACTTTCAAAGGTGGAATTCAAAGTTGTATAATCAATTTTTTTTTTCTATCATGGGAGTAAGTTTGCTTGTTCACATTTCAGGCGCGTCAATCAATGAAGATTCGAATCATTGAATGGTTTCTACAAATAATGAAATGATTAAATGCTATAATTATGCTTTTATGTGTATTCCTCTATGCATCTATAGTCATGCACTGAGGGATAGAAAAATAATAATTACCGACCCTCCCACATAAGAAAAACACAACTTCAATAATGATACAAGTATGTGTTGTTGACCCAGACAGTGTGTGTTAAAATACACATACAGTATACATAGATGCTTGTTAAGATGTACTGTATACATAGATGCTTAAAAAGATGACTCGAAAAAGCATTATTTTATTATATTATACTAAAATTATTACTCCCAGTATACTGACAGAAGGTGAAAACAAACTGATGAACTAAACCAGGTAGGCAAGATAAAAAAAAAAAAAAGGCACAGGACTTGGAATAATGATAACCATCCTTACATACATACATACATAGGGTCGAGTATAGAAGCCCCCCCCCCCCCTCACACACCCCCATGAAAATAATCTTGTATCTCGTAGTGATGGTTGGTTGGTGTGTCAACTGTTTGTTACGAAGGCCACTGTGATTTATGTAGTGTATCATTAATCTTTAGATATTTATATGAGAATCAGTGTCACCATTTCCTCTTTTTTTAATTTATCTAGTCGTGGGAACCATACACCATCGTCCCTCTGTACAGATCTCTAAATAAAAAGACTCATTGCTGAGAGGTTTTTATCTATCCTTTACCACACAAAATTATGTACAGTTGCCAAAAAAGGAATGTCCTTAGTTTGTTGGGATTATAAGTATGTATTACAGAAGGATATGTATATTTCCTTCTGTTATACATGCTTATAGTCCCTACTAATAGTTGTGGATATTACTATGGTTAAAGTTCTATCAAGATTTGTCGCAATACCTTTTTTTGGCAACTATACATTCAAACATGAAGTGAATCCTAATGAAAGTGTACAATGAAATACACTAGATTTTTTGTTTTGTTTTTTTATATAAGACAAATACCAAATCCTGCAGAATCCACAACTCATCTCTATTAATTAGGGAGGTAATTCGCTTTTGATACATGGAGTGCATTGATTCCTCCAAAAGGAGGTTATGAGACAGGACCAGATGAACAAAAATAATGATGTTCCGTTGCTTGGAATAGTTTGGAGGAATTATTTACTCCAGATTTACCAAACAAAATTTTCCCCTATACTACTTCCAAAGAAATAAATTGCATGGACATAGTTTTGCACATCTGACTTTCCTCCACTACACAGTTCAACATATCAACCAGGTATTACATTATTTTGTCTTCAGCCCTCATCTAACTCAACGTAGATGATAAAAGGGTATTAAAATGTATCTAACTCCAACGTAGATAATAAAAGGGTATTAAAATGTATCTAACTCCAACGTAGATGATAAAAGGTTATTAAAACGTATAACTCAACGTAGATGATAAAAGGGTATTAAAACGCATCTAACTCAACGTAGATAATAAAAGGGTATTAATATGTATCTGAATCAACGTAGATAAAAGGGAATTAAAAGGTATCTAACTCAACATAGAAAATAGGGGCATTGAATTGAATTAGCCTACGTCTCATTCGCTAAAAAAAGATCCAGTTAAAAAAAATATATATTTATATACCCAGGGCATTTGTTTACATACATTTATAGACGTAGAACTGAAGGGAATTATTATTTATATGCTGTCACCTGTATACGCCAACAGAGGACAAACAGATTAAGACGACCCAACCAACCACACACACACACACACACACACACACACACACACCCACACACACACATAGACTTAAACCAGTGACCGCTAGTGTGTAATATCAGGTTTAAATGTGGCCTGCTATTGTTGTGAGTGAGGGAGGGAGGGAAGGCAGAGAGAGAGGAGTGAGAGTGAGGTTGTTTGACATTTAGAAGAATTAGTTTAGCTATACCTATATGCAAATGTCTGGTTACGCCCAATGAGTAGGAAATGTAGTAGTAATATTTTGGTGTGTTGTGCTGTGTTTGGGGGGTGGGGGGTGGGGGGTGGGGGGGGGGCAGATGGTGTCGAGCCCCGGGCGGGATGGGGGGAGGGAGGGGGGATGTAAGTCGGAGTGGGGAGGAGGGAGGGGGATGTATGTCGGGGTGAAAAGGAGAGGGGAAAGGAGAGGGGAAAGGAGAGGGGAAAGGAGAGGGGAAAGGAGAGGGGAAAGGAGGGGGGAAAGGAGGGGGGAAAGGAGGGGGGAAAGGAGGGGGGAAAAGTGGGGGGAAAGGAGAGGGGGAAAGAGGGGGAAAAGTGGGGGGGAAGTAAGTTTAGAGGGGATGGTGGGGGGTAAGCAAGTTTCGGGGGGCGGAATGGGGGGGAAAGTAAGTTTGGGGGCGGAATGGGGGGGAAAGTAAGTTTGGGGGCGGAATGGGGGAGGGGGGAAGTAAGTTTAGAGAGCCATGTAGTGAATGTGTGTTAAAGTGAGAATGTTGGCTAACTCAAGAGGAAATTGGGCTACAGTATAGTTACATTCGAAGTTTCTGAATCATCTAAAGTTTAAACAGTTAATTATTTATCTCTGCAAAGGGAAGGAAACAGGATACGCAGATTTTTTTACTTTAATTATTCATTTATATTTATTATCATTATTTTTATTATCCTTATTATTTTCATTAATGAAGAATATGTAGCCTCAAAATATTTCTGATGGCTATAAAGAACTAATAATAAATAATAATAATAATCATAATCATAATAATAAATAATCATAATAATAAATAATAATAATAATAAATAATAATAATAATAAATAATAATAATAATAAATAATAATAATAATAAATAATAATAATAATAAATAATAATAATAATAATAATCACATAATAATAATAATATGGTGGTGGAGGTAATAATTAAAAAGGTTTATCAGATTAACAATATCATCACACAAACTATAACACATCCTTCCTGCCTGACCTTCATTCTTAACACTTTTTACATCACAGTAAATTAATATCCCTCCACACAGACTGAACACCATTACACAAACCTTCACAGTAAATGAACAGACTACACAACGTAAACACTATTATTATTATTATTATTACTATTACTATTAGTATTAGTATTACTATTAGTATTATTGGCAATTTCTGACCCCTTACATTATATATATCATCCTCTCCCCTGTTTATTCCCCATCTGTTACCGGCATGAAATGATTCCAAGACTGATGATTCCAAGACTGCTATGATTGCTGTACATCTTTCTATAAGTGGTCTATATCTGTGACTGCATGGTGACATCGAACCCTCACGCATGCAGTCTATATAATATTATGTGCCAAAAATAGTTGTTGTAAGATAGAGATAGAGATAGATAGAGATGGATAGAGATGGATAGAGATAGATAGAGATAGATAGAGATAGAGAGTATATATTAGTATTATAATGTTGCATAGTTTGTTGTGGTGGTAAATTTGGAGCAACAAACAGATTCCATCATTAACCTATTCCAAGTAACATTTGGATAACCATTCTATTTATTTATGTATTCATTGGACTGGTTTCTTTCTTCTCGCCTTGTATTAAGTTTGTTTGTTTGTATCCGGGTCCTGAAGTTCAAAATGCATTACCTCATCATTGAATCATTAAGTATTTACACTACAACAGACAAAAGTTATCTAGAGTCTGATTAGAAATACAACCACTATTTTAGACTCCAAAGAATAACGACTGGCTTGGCTCTCCTTTACCCTTAATATTTATCAGAAATTACCGATTATTTGGTGAAGAATATTAACTTTCGTCTTCAAACTGGACAAAAAAAATAAAAAATAGAGACAAGTGTCCATTACATTTGGCAAAAGAAAGGAAACACCATCAAACTTAAAACAAACTATATATATATATATATATATTCTGGTATATATAAAAGTAAACTGGACATGATTATATTTGCATGAGGAAATCAATCAATCAATCAACGCTTGGGCTTCAATACGGTCTGTTCGTTGCATGGATAGGAACATTGGGCAGGGCAGGGGACACTTTTCTCTTTGACTGCACACGATTTTTATAAAGGGATCGGCGCGTCTCTCCGTTCACATGGAAAAATATAATAATGTCCAGATTTTTTGGGGGGAAAGTGTATGTATTAGCAGAAGGGATGGATACACAAACGATTGACTGACTGACTGACTGACTGACTGATTGTACACGATATGAACACACGGGACACCAATAAACCAGGGAGGCACATCACTCGCCTATACTCCACAACCAACCAACCTATCTATCTACCTACCTACCTATACCTACCCTTCGCTCGCTTATAAACTGCCCTTCTCTGCCTGCCTGCCTACCTACCTGCCTCATACACACACACACACACACATTCTGCCTGCCTGCCTCACACACACACATTCTGTCTCCCCCCCCCCCCCCCACACATTCACAGCTTTAAGAAGTTGAGGCCAAGTATATACATTAGGGAGCCGAGTCCAGTATATACATTAGGGAGCCGAGTCCAGTCGTGGCCACGTAATACCCTCACTGGAGCCACTGAGAGACGAATTAATACAACTTCTCTCATGTACACGTCACACTCATCTCCATTACCAGTCAACGTGCAGTGCTTTCTCTGGTGGCACTCCAAGGTGGCCCTCCAAGGTGGCCCTCCAAGGTGGTACTCCAAGGTGGTACTCCAAGGTGGTACTCCAAGGTGGTACTCCAAGGTGGTACTCCAAGGTGGTACTCCAAGGTGGTACTCCAAGGTGGTACTCCAAGGTGGTACTCCAAGGTGGTACTCCAAGGTGGTACTCCAAGGTGGTACTCCAAGGTGGCACTTTATGATGATGAGGCTTTAAGGTCAGAATCTCTTGTTGGTAAATTGGAAGCTACCGACTAATTCCTCAACTTTACCAGAAATAATTAAAGACAGACTCAAGATAATTAACCTGTGAATAGGTAGGCCTACGAATCCAACTTTTTTTATATATTTTTTAAGGCAGATAAAAGTAGAAGCAATTTTAATTATACTAATCTCTATAACGTGCCAGAATAAAAATGAGGGAAACATGATGAACAAAAGTGGACTAATACCCCAATGACACTGACTACATGGTGCCTGGGAAATACATGTTTACGTAAGGCACTAGGGGTGGCACTCGGGCTGGCACTCGGCCCGGTATAATCCTGCAGGTGGCACTCTGGAGCGGCACCGAGGCGGCACTCCATCAGCGAGGGTGGCCGGTAACGTAGCATCTTCAATTACAGCAAACAGCACTTAGGTCCTTAGGAGGTAAGACTGTGGCCAACTCGTTTTACCTAACTCACTGCACGCACTAACACACACACACACACACACACACACACACACACACACACACAGAGGAACATGGGAATATGGACACACGTATATACAGGGACACACAAAAGGAGACACAAAAGGACACACACACAGGAACACGGGAATATGTACACGTATACACAGGGACACGTACACCAAAGGACTTGCAGAGAAACACACACACAACACACACGCAGGAACATGGGAATATGCGCACACACACAGGGACACGTACACCAAAGGACATACACACAAACACACGTACACACAGACACACACACACACCAACTAACTAAACTCTAAGTAAAAGACAATGGGCCCAAACTGACTACACTTAGAAAATATAATATACAGAGGCGGGGAATGACACACGCAGCCAGACTTACACAGTACTGGCCTCCCTGTCAATATTTCACCCTAGTGTCCTCGGTTTGGGGGACCTCGATATACTTTTTCTCTTCCCAGGATGTTTTTTTGTTGGTTTGGGATTGGGGAGCTAACGAACGAAAGAAAATACGAGCCACTCGCATGATTACTAACAACAATCCCTCCCTCCTTCCCTCCCTCACTCCCGAAAAAGTCCCCACTAAACTTAGGGATTGGGGAGTGAACGAACGAGCCATCAGTCTAACAACATTCCTTTTTTTCCCTCCCTCCTTCCCTCCCTCTCTTCCTTCCTATCTCCCCTTCCCTTCCTCTCTTTTCCTTCCTGTCTCTCCTTCCGTCCCTCCCTCCCTCTCTCTTCCATCTTATTCCCCTTCCCCCTCTCCTTTACTTCCCCCCATCCTCCCCTCCCCTTCCCTCCCCCTCTTCTTTGCTATACTTTCCCTCGCTCTTAATTGTAGGTTAGATAGAATAGCAAGATCAACCAGCCTCGAAAGGACCAGCAGATCTGTCCTTTGTATTCCTTTGCATTCCTCCCATCTCCCCTTCCCTTCCTCTTCCTCCCCTTCCCTTCCTTCCTTCTCCTTCCCTCCCCTTCCCTCTCACGCGGAAAAGTCGCCACCAATTTACGGTTGGCATATCATTAGAGGCGGGCCACACACGCCATTACCCAGCCCCTCCTGTATATATTACTTTTGGTACATTGGAGTGCCTTGATCCCTCCAAAATATGCCAGGAAACAGGATCAAAGGAATAAGAATAATGGTGTCCTGTTGCTTGGAATAGTTTGGAGGAATTGCTTACTCCAGATTTACCAACACTGTACCCTGTGTGTGATCGTGTAGGAGAGACTTGGTGGCTTCAAATTCCTCCAGAGTATTGCCACGAAACAAGCTATATATACCGTACTTCAATATACGTGGTGGTGGTGTGCGTTGTTTCGTGGCAATGTTTGAAGGACTCGCTAACCTCCAATTTTCTATTATACTGCAACAAAGACTTTCTATTTTTTTTTTTTTACGATTTTTTTTTTTACGAATTTTTTTTAAGGAGGGTGGTTGAGTGTTATGTAAAATCTGGAGCATGCAACCGATTCCTCCAAACTAATTTAAGCAACAACAACAACATAACATTACTTTGCGTTAGGGTGGTAAAGTGTTATGTAAAATCTGGAGGGTGCCAAAGATTCCTCCTGTTTCCTGCAGGGTTGGTTTATTTTGGAGGAATCAATACACTTAATAATAAATAATAAAAAATAAATAATATTAAACAATGATAAATAATGATAAATAATGATAAATAATGATAAATAATAATAAATAATAATAAATAATAATAAATAATAAATATAATAATAAATAATAAATATAATGATAATAAATAATAATAAATAATAATAAATAATAATAAATAATAATAAATAATAATAATAATAACAATAAATAATAATAAATAATAATAAATAACAATAACAACAACAATAATAATAATAATCAATAAATAAATAAAGCTATTATCCTATACAACCGCAAAATGTCGTACAATGATCAAGTTGGGTGAGATGACAGAGTGAACAAAACGATAATTATCATCAGTAATAGTGAACGGGATTATACCACGAAACAAGTGGGTTCAATATAGGTGTGTGTGTGTGTGTGTGTGTGTGTGTGTGTGTGTGTGTGTGTGTGTGTGTGTGTGTGTGTGTGTGTGTGTGTGTGTGTGTGTGTGCGTGTGTGTGTGTTTCGTGACAATATTTTAAAGGACTCTAGGCTCCAATTTTCTTCCGACTACATCAATTAAATATTCTCTAGGATAACCAACTAACCAGCAGATAATTATTTCAGACGAATTAGTATGTAAAAAAAAATATAATAAATAAAATAAATTACATTGCATCACTAGCAAAAAAAAAAAATAATAAAAATAAAAAACGTTAAAGAAAAAAATATATATAGTTCTACTCAGAAATATTCGTTAGCGGTGCAGAATTTTTTGGCCACCAGACTTGCATATCAAAAATTTCAAAGTACTATGAGTGTTGTAGCGGAACCAACCACCATCATTCCCCGCTGTAACCGGTGAAATTCATAAAAAAAAATATATAATAATAATAATAATAATGGGCGAAAAAGATTTACGAAAAGCTGACTGACTGGTTGGTTGGTTGGCTGCGTCGATCAAAAGATTTTATGTATCTAATCTCCAATAATGAGTTTCATATATCTAAATATTAAATGATGAATGGGTACTTTTTTATAATCGTGAAATTATGACTGGGATAATAATAATTATTATCATTAACCACGAAATAATAATAATTCTTTTATTTATAACAGTTAAAAATAATGAGTTAAAATAGTGACAGTAATATTACTAACACAATAATAATAATAATGATGATAATAAAATATTGATAATGAATGTATACTCGTAAAACAGTGAAATAATGATGACAGGAATATCATTATTATTAACAACGTAATAATAATAATAAATAATAATAAATAATAATAAATAATAATAAATAATAATAAATAATAATAATAATAATAATAAATAATAATAATAATAAATAACAATAATAATAATAAATAACAATAATAATAAATAACAATAATAATAATAAATTGGTGGAACGTGATGCAACCTATTACCAAACACAAAGAGTCCAGCTGCCGAATTACAACGAAAAATAAGCAAGGTTTTATCAGCATACGTTTGCATATATAAATAGATGAAATAATAGTAGTGGGAAAATATCATCATGCTACCTCACACGTCATTAAGTATTCCTTCATGCAACCCGAGGCACATCACACATTCAGTTGGGGAGGGGGTTGTGTGGGTGTGTGTGTGTAGGCTATTGTGTATGTGTGTGTGTGTGTGGGCTATTGTGTGGGTGTGTAGGTTATGTGTGTGTATGTAGGTTATGTGTGTGTATGTAGGTTGTGTGTGTAGGTTGTGTGTGTGTGTGTGTAGGCTATGTATGTGTGTGTAGGCTATGTATGTGTGTAGGCTATGTATGTGTGTAGGCTATGTATGTGTGTGTGTGTGTGTGTGATGGGGTGTGTGTGATGGGGTGTGTGTGATGGGGTGTGTAGGCTATGTATGGGTGTGTAGGTTATGTGTGTGTATGTAGGCTATGTGTGTATGTATTCAACGTCAAAATTCCAATGCATGTTATTATCATTATTTTTGAAGATGTAATTTATAATTATATACATATCAAGTTCAATTTTTAACATGTACAGTAAGATCTTCACAGGAATTAGTTCATTTGACTGTTACTTACTAGTTCTCGTGACTACTGTATATCTCTATTTCAAACAATTTAATATGTAATGTATACCTGTATTTTCCTTTTTAATATTATGTTCTGTTTAGTGTCAATAGTCGTGAAAATTTAATATGGTGAGTGTTTGTCGACTTAGATATTTATGACATTCAATTATTCACGTCACCAGCCCCTCATCATCGTATAATCAGATACATACATACATACATACATACATACATACATACATACATTCACCATCAGATCTGAACATCAATTATTGCAGCCATCACACACACAGACAGACACACAGACAGACAGACAGAACATCAAACCCACCACCGCCGCCATCAGATATTGGATTGGCCATCAGAAGACGGGAGTGGGAGTGGGAGTGGGAGTAGGAGTGGGAGTATGAGTGGGAGTGGGGGTGGGAGTAGGAGTGGGGGTGGAGTGAAAGAGTGGGGATGGGACCGAGAAGGGAGTGGGGATGGGACCGAGAAGGGAGTGGGGATGGGACCTAGTAGTAGTGGGAGGGGGAGGGGGAGAGGGAGAGGGAGAAATAGAGAGGGGGAGAAAGAGATTGAGGGAGAGAGCATTGAGGGGAGGAGGGAGAGGGAGTGTAGTGATGAATCAAACTTGGAGTAGAACTGACATTGAAGACAACACCACTGGGAGCCACAAACTCACTCACTCACTCACCTCACATAACCCTCACTTACCCTGCCTGCCTGTGTGTGTGTGAGAGAGAATGTGTGCGAGAGAAAAAAAGAGTGCGAGAAAAAAAGAGTGTGTGTGAGAGAGAGAGGAAAAAAAAAAAGTGTGCGTATGAGGAAAAAAAAGTGTGTGAGAGAGATTTCGTCTGTATATCAATTTTTTTATTCATATTAGTGCATTCAATTTCCCTTCCTGTATACTCGCATCTATTCGCTTTTTTTTATCCATCCACTCGTAATGGTTTTTAATACATAATACTTCATTCTCTGTAAACACGAGCTCTAAATATGTATCGTATTTTTACCTAATCCATCCTGGGCATTAATAATTATATACAAGAGAGAGGACGTGAAATACAGCCTCATGTGGAATAGTATAACATGGCTCACTTTTGTTGTTATTGTTGTTGATGTTGTTGTTGTTTGATTATAATGCATTCATCATTCACAGTGTGTAATCTGATAACCACAAAGGGGTTTAATTAATGATGGGAGAGCCTCGACGAGTCCCACACCCACGGTACTGATCAAGCTACTAACTATAACTAAACTATACAAGGTTTGGCAATTGTCCATATCTTCAACAACAAGTGTTTATGATGTCATCACTTTTTTTGAGGTTTTATGATCTTAATGTTATGGTATGTAATTCTTTCTTCTTTCCAACATCTTTTCTTGTCCCACCTCCCTCTTCCTTTCAACATCTTTCCTAATTCCCCTCCCTCTTTCCTTCATCTTATCTTGTCCTACCTCCCTCTTCCCTTCAACATCTCCCCTAATCCCTATCCCTCTTCCTCTCTCCTTTACTACCCCTCATCATCTTCCCTTCTCCACAATCCCTCATCATCCTCTCCTCCCCTACTCCCCAATCCCTCACCGCCCCAATGCAAGTCGTTTATTAAGGGATTTCCCTAACGTGGGTTGAGAGGGGGACGAGACCTAGAACAGAGGATGGAACAGCCTATACCATCTTCATCCACTCTAATCCACCTGATACACCTCGTCGTCCAAACCAACAGCCTCCTTCAACCAGCAGTCTCTTCCATCCATCTATCCACTTCCCACAAATCCACCAAAACCTACAGTCCATCCATCCATCCATCCATCCATCCACCTCCCACGAGATACCAAAACCTATACAGTCTATACATCCATCCATCCATCCATTCATCCAGCTCCTACATATCCACCACAACCCAAGATATCAAAACCTAAAGTCCATCCATCCATCTACTGTATATGCATTTGTCCACTTCTCAGACCCACCACAACCCACGAGAAAACTGAACCATCCTACACGAACTCAGAAGAGAAGCATATGTAGTTCACATACGAATAGGAAAATACTAGTTTTTTCAGCACAGTTTGAGGGGATTTAATAACCTTCCCATTTACTAAAAAAAGAGACTATAGCCTATTCCCTATAAATATAAACGTAACACCACACAATAGGAACACCAATCGGGTATATACTAAAAAAGAGACTAGCCTATTCCCTATAAATATAAAGGTAACAACACACAATAGGAACACCAATCGGGTACTCACTGCACTTATTAAACACCAACAACGTTCATCCTTCTTCCAACACAAACAAGTCTTGGTACTCCATTTCATCGATGGTGTTAGTAGTCTTCCTGGGATCTCAGCCTCTGAAGAAAGATAAAACAGAAGAAATTAATAATGATAAACAACAATAACAATAACAATAACAATAACAATAACAATAACAATAATAATAATAATAATAACAATGATAATGATAACAACAATGATAATGATAATAACAATAATAATAACAACAACAACACTAAGTATTAATTTACATAACAGTAACATTAACTATATGGAGAGCATTATTTTACTAAAGGATGAGAAAATGTGGAGTAAATAAATATAAAGAACTGAAGATAAAAACAGCGTCGACAGTGACAGGTATGAGCCATTAAGGGACCCAGTGATGTAGTCAGAAAATTGGAGTTATAAGAGTCCTTCAAATATTACCACGAAACACTATGCACCTCTATATATGGAAGGAGCTGGTTTCATGGCATAGTCAGGAGGAATCAGAAGCCTCCAATTTTCATACACGATCACAGGGTCCTTAATTAACAGTGTCATGTATGGAGAGGGTTAGACACACAGGCAGGTAAGGAAAGGTAGACAAACAGGGGAAGGGGAACTGAAGAACAGGGGAAGGGGAGAACAGGGTAAAGGAGAGAACAGGGTGAAAGGGGATAAAGGACAGACAAACCAACCAACCAACCAGTCAACTCAGTCAACTCAGTCAACCAACCAGTCAACTCAGTCAACTCAGCCAGCCAGCCAGCCAACCAGTCAACTCAGTCAACCCAGCCAACCAACCAGTCAACCCAGCCAACCAACCAGTCAGTCAACCCAACCAACCAGCCAGGCCAGTCAACTCAGTCAACCCAGCCAACCAGTCAACTCAGTCAAGCAGGTGATACACAGGAGCACCTCACTAAAACACTCATGACCAGTTATTTTAATGGAACCCGCCTTTTTATCGCTCTATTTTTACAGTATCCAATTGCATTAATGGCGGTGAAATATGGAGATAAAAACCAATTGGCAAAACACACCTTCACTCTCTCTCATCCGACCCCTCTCTTTCTCTCTCTCTTTCGCTTTCTCTCTTTCTCTCTTTCTCTCCCTGTCTTTCTCTCATGCGACCCCTCTCTCTCCCTCTCTTTCGCTTTCTCTTTCTCTCACGCTCACTTTCCTCCTTTATCTCCACTACTATCTCTCTCTACTTCCTCACTCACTTTCCTCCTATTTCCCCGACCCCTCTCTCTTTCTACTCCCTCACTTTCCCCCACTCTCTCACTACTCCCTCATTCTCTCACTCGACCCCCTCACTTCCCCCCCCCCACATCTCACCATTACTCCCTCCCCTCCAATTAAAGTCCTCATATCTTTTCCCCATTACATATTTTCCCTCTTTTTCCCTCTTCATATGGTTTAATTCCTCCCCTTTTTTCCCTACCTCTTGAAAAAAATTAATAATAAGCTCCCCTGTTTATCTTATTTCTCATTCTCTCTTTAATCTCTACTCCATTATTGCTATTCTTTCATTATTTACCTTTATTTATACTCTTCTCTCTCCCTTTCCATATATACACCCCTTTATCATCCCTTTCTAACACTCCCTCACTCCCTACCTCTCTTTTCGAACGTTTCTCCCCCTTTATTACATCCCTTTATTCACTCCCTCTAACCCACCCTCTCTCTCTCTCTCTCTCTCTCTCTCTGCTTCCTCCCCTCTTTGGTTTTTATTTCTCCCTCCCTCACCTCCTCTCCCTACACCGTCTCTCCCTCTCCTCTCCCCCCCTCCTAATTCACTCCCTATCACCCACCCCTCGCTCTCTACTTCCCTTTTTTGGCTTTTATTTCTCCCTCTCCTCACCTCCACCTTCTCTCCTCCCCTCTCCCTCCCCTCCCTCCTCTCCCGTCACTCCTACAAATAAAGTGATAGCGTTGGCTGGCTGGTTGGCTGGCTGGCTGGCGTGCGCATGCGTGGGCTCGCTATAAATTTGAAATACGGACTTTAGAGGATGGATATTAGATGGCACTGACCATTTTATTACGAACGCATCCGGTATTTTAATTTCGAGAATGCCTGAACTTAATAGGTTTGCTGTAGTGTAATCTTGTGATAACATTTGATTATGGTTGAAAATTTCTGTGTTTATTTTTAGCCCCCCCTCTCCCCTCCCCTCCTCGTCACCCCTCCCCTCCCCCTCCTCGTCCCCACTACACTCCTGTTGTCCCCTCTCCTCCCCACCCACCCCCTCCCCCAGTAACTCCCGTCATTGCCATCCACTCCATTCCACTGTTTATTTTTAGCCCCCTCCTCGTCCCCCTCCCCCCTCCTTCACTCCTTCGTTGTCTCCCCACTCCCTCCCTCCATCCCCCTCTCACTCCCGTCGTTCCCTCCCCCCACTCACTCACTCCCCCTCTCACTCACGTTCTTTATGTCCCTCTCGTCCCTATCGTTTTCAGAATAATCCCACATTTCTAATATTTTTTACATTTACCTTTTATTTTCCTTCTCTACTTCTCTTTTCATATAGATAACTGTTGATTAACTATATAGAAAGGAGGGGAGGGGAGAGGGAGGGGAGAGGGAGGGGAGAGGGAGGGGAGAGGGAGGGGAGAGGGAGGGGAGAGGGAGGGGAGAGGGAGGGGAGAGGGAGGGGAGAGGAAGGGGAGAGGAAGGGGAGAGGAAGGGGAGAGGAAGGGGAGAGGAAGGGGAGAGGAAGGGGAGAGGAAGGGGAGAGGAAGGGGAGAGGAAGGGGAAGTGAAAGGGGGGAGTGGAGAGGAACGAGTGAGTGAAGGAAGGAGGGAGTGAAGGAAGGAGTGAGGGAGTAAGGCACAAATTATCTTTACACTCCAACTCAGAACCAACTAATTAATATCACAATTTGAGAGTGAGTTTTTATGCCTGGAATTCCAACAACGATCTTTCTGCCAAAATCATCACCATCATCATCTGAAATCTATTTAATAATTATTACCAATGCGACTTAATTGAATTACCATCAAATCAATAGTTATAATCACCATCGTTATCGTAAATCCTGTTCGAATCCAAATACGAGTAAAATGTTATCAGACACGCACGCACGCACATACATACATACACAAAAACACATAAAACACACACATACACAAAGCACACAAACACACACATACACAAAGCACACAAACACACACAAACAAATACGCACACACAACACTAATTTTAACACACACACACGCACATATAATGCAACCAATTTTACTAACAAACACACACACACACCCACACACCCACGCACACACAGACACACACACACACACACACGCACACACACACAGACAGGAGCGATTGCAATAGCCTGCGTGACTTTCAATGAGGGGTGGAGGATTAAAAAGAGGCTTGACTAAGTGGCCCATAAAAGACAACAGGCAGAACTCTTTAGTGAAGATATAAAGCTGTATGAAGAACGTATAAAAGCCTGTGTGTGTGTGTGTGTGTGTGTGTGTGTGTGTGTGTGTGTGAGGGAGGGAGGGTGGGAGGGTGACGAAAAGGGTGGTGGGTGGTGGTAGGGAGGTAGGGAGTGAGGTTTGTGTGGTGGAGTGGGAGTAGAGGTGGGGGGGAGAGAGGGTTAAGTAGTAAGGTAGGTAGAATTGTAGATAAGTAGGTAGAATAGAAAAATAATTAGGTACGGTAGAAAATTAGATAGGTTGGAAAATAAATGTAGAAAAATAAATAGGTAGAAAAATAGTAGGCACTGGATACTGGCATGTAAGGTAGATTGACATTGTTATGAGGTAATTGAGGGTAAGTAGGAAGGTATTATGCTTTGTGACAGGGTAAGCAGGTAGATAAGTTACCAGTTAGCTTAGACAAATGAGCTAAAAGCAGGTAGGTAGGTAGGTAGTTAAGTGGGTGGATAGGTGGGTAGGTGGATGGTTGGGTAGGTAGATGGATAGGTAGGTGGATAAGCGGGTTGGTAGGCAGGTATGTAAGCAGGCAAGCAGATAGGTAGGTAGGCAAGCAGATAGGTAGGTAGGCAAGCAGGTAGGTAGGTGGGTAGGTGGGTAGGTAGTAAGTAGGGTAGCTGAGATGCAGTCTTTGTGTTGAGATTGAAAGAGCAGTCTGGGAGTCGATTTATATGGAAATACCCGCCTACCTCCACCGGTTTTAAGTACCCCCCAATCTTATACCAACGCTATCACGGCTCTTATACGAACGCCAACCCTCTTCCTTCCTTCCTTCCTGCCTACCCGGATTTTCCATGCACACACGCACACACACACTCACTCGAATATGTATGGGCCTCCTGTGAACCCTATCTGTCCCTACCCACACACACACACTCTTCCCATCTAAATTTTCTACGTCTAATTTTATGCTCCTGAAGGGGAAAGAAAGATTACCTCAGCTTTTCTACTCTAAATAGAATCGAATTATATTAAAGAGGAGATAGAGGTCATTGTTGGTAAATCTGGAGCTACTGATTCCTCCAAACTCTTTATTCCACGCAACAGCACACCATTATTTTTGCTAAGCTTATCCTGTTGGACAAGGATAAACAGTATAGTGTTGAGTATAACCTAAACACTTTAATCCCCTTCAGAGTTCATTCATTAATTCATTACCTAACCTAACCTAACCTAACCTAAACACTAATCTCCTTCAGAGTTCATTAATTCATTACCTAACCTAACCTAACCACTGTAATCCCCTTCAGAGTTCATTAATTCATTACCTAACCTAACCTAACCTAAACACTGTAATCCCCTTCAGAGGTAATTAATTCATTACCTGCATTTAACCAATGAAGGCGAGACTGATAATATTATAAACACTGATGAACCCTGACGATAATCTTCCGCTCCACTCAAACATACAAACAAACATACAAACAAACATACAAACAAACATACAAACAAACAAACATACATACATACAAACAAACAAAACAAAGTGATTAGACGCGTTCATCAAGAAAGATCCAATCAATCATCATAATTTCCACTGCACTACTCACTTGAAGATGTTTAAGGGGAGGGTATAATTTTGACATTTTTGGAGATTATGATTCCTCCAAACTATTCCAGGCAACAGGATACCATTATTTTTCTTCATCTGGGTCTGTTTCCTGGCATACTTTGGAGGAATCAAGGCACTCCAATCTATCAAAAGGACCCTGTGATTTAGATATAAACAAGTCCTTCAAATATTGCCACGAAACACACACACCTATATGGAAGGAGCTTGTTTCGTGGCATGGTCAGGAGGAATCAGAAGCCTCCAATGTTCATACTCGATCACAAGGTCCTTAAGGTTGAATAGTCATAGAAATCAAAGCTTGGGTAGCCTTTATATTAGCATGGGTCAATTAAGGAGATTATTTTGTTGAGGAATTGCATGGAAGGTCTCTTGATTCCTCCAAACTATGCCAAGAAATACAGAACCTCTATTTAGTCAATTAGTACCACAGTGGGCGTCTGTTTCCTAGCATAAGTTAGGAGGAATCAGTAGTCTTCCAATTTATCAACAATTAAGAGAATGTCGCCAAAATTAACAAGAGAATATTCCCTTTAATTAATTATCCAGGTGAAAAGGTCCTTGTGCCACACTTATTCTAAACCAGTGAACAGTTTATCAAAGGCAAAGACCAGTGTCACTTCCGGATAAGAGTGACTTATCAACCCAACAATTGTATAAAATAGCTTCTCTTTAATAAAATATCTTCTGGAAAAACTGTACATTTAATTAATATTCAAAACCAGATATGCTTTGATGACGTGAAGGTATGAAAATTATTATAGTGTGTCCTAGTTGATGAACTTTAAAAAACATTATAATATTATATTCTAAATCTTTATGAACAGTAACATCATACAACAACAAAAAAAAAAAAAAAAAAAAAAAAACGACAACATACAGCAGAGGTCATTTCGTTTGGTCGTCAAGGCTTCATTCATCAGTGTTGTGGAATAATTACAGTGATAGTAGTCTCCTTCTTTGACAAGCAAGGTATATAGACGTACCAAGATCAATCCATTATCATTATTATTATTATTATTATTATTATTATTATTATTATTTGTGATTCGTGCAGCAGAGGAGAAGAGACGAAGGCTGTCATGTACAAAACTAGACAACACCCAGAGAGTTTAAGCCTCATTTGTCACTTTAGACTGATGAGGATGCTTTAGATCTCGTCTGTTTCAGGTCAAAGGAACACACGCACAAAAGAGAGATACAGAGAGAGAGAGATACAGAGAGATAGAGAGAGAGAGATACAGAGAGATACAGAGAGATACAGAGAGATACAGGGTAATGGGTGATTGTTTTTATCTTATTGTTTTCGAAGTAGAAGTATACAATATATACGAATAGGTAGGTAGGAAGGTAGATAGGTAAGTAGTAGACAAGTAGACAGGTAGGTAGGAAGGGAGAAGTGAGGTGAGAAGAATGAAAGTCAGAAAAAAATGGGAGATACTGTAATAATTATAGAATCTATTTTCGCGTTATATTTTTGGACGGTATAATCAGGAAGGTAAGAATAACTATATACAATTTACAATGGTGTCAGAATATAATATACCAACGATACCGTAGTCTGTTTTATATAATTATCATACACATAATTATATCACAGTACATTTTGACACGCATCCCTTTACATTAATAATTATATAGCCAGGGGTTCGATTCCTGAGTCCCGAGTGGAGTAAAAATATATGTGAGGCGGGTAACCAAACCAACTCTTCACCTACGTACACACACACACACACGCACACAAGAACATGGAGTAACCAGTTATTTAATTTCTACCGTACACACACACACACACGAGAACATGTTAATCTCACCCGTACACGTACACACAAACACACGCACACGAGAACATGGAATAACCTGTTAATCAATCCCTCCCATACACACACATTCATACACACACGCGAAAAATATCCCCATTAAAAATAAGTCATGATCCACGTGCCTTCAGGGAGGATCGAACTCCCGGCCTCTGGTTTACTAGACCAGCGCTCTAGCCACTGAGCTATGAAGGCTGGGTGGTAGTGAGTGGGAGCGGTGTGTGTTTTTCTCTTGTCTCGCTCACCGTATTTCTTTCTCATTTTAGTTCTGTATTATCTTCTTTCCCTTCTTCCTTTCCTTCTTGTTTTGTGTGTGTATGTGTCGGTGTGTGTGTATATGTGCGTGTGTCTGTCTGTATGTGCGTGTGTCTGTCTGTGTGTGCGTGTGAGCTATGAAGGCTGGCTGGGTGGTAGTGAAAGTGAGCGATGTGTGTTTTTCTCGTCTCGCTACTCCGTCTGTTACTTTCCCATTTGTGTTCGGTTTTATCCTCTTTCTTTCCCTTCTTGCTGTGTGTGTGTGTGTGTAAGAGAGAGAGAGAGAGAGAGAGAGAGAGAGAGAGAGAGTGATTGCGGGACATGACATTCTCTCAAGTTTATCCCCAATTCCTCCATCCTACCCGCTAACCCCGTAACCCAATCCCTTCATTTATAAACCACGATGCAAAATATATTATATGTAAAGTCTCTTCTTTCCCTTTTTCCTTCGCTCTACCTCTCCTTTCTTCCCTCCTTCCTTTCCCTTTACCTCTCCTTTCTTTCCTCTACTTACCTACCAATCTATCCATCTATCCACCTATCCACCTACCTACCAACTTCATAACCTCGGCAAGCTTCTATCTATCTATCCCTTCCACTAGACTAATAATAAAAAGCAGCACATTTTCACGGCGCGGACTAAGAATGATAATATTTTACAGCGTGTTTTTTCCACTCTCACCTTCAACACACTTTATTGCTAGCTTATATAATATACATTTTTTTTTTCAAGCATTGTGTAAACACGCTACGTTAGCTTCCTGGATTCTTACCTCTCGTGTTATTAAAATCTTTTCCGCCTTGCTTAAGTGGGGAAATCATCTACCTACTGTAGGAGAAGTGGAAGAGATGTGTCTGTGTCTGTGTGTGTGTGTGTGCCTGTGAGTGTGTGTCAGTGTGTGCGTGTGCGCTACTGGTGCCTTCAAAGACCTCCCAGGAAACAGGTTACAGGTAGTACAGTAATGTAATTGGGTTATATAAGTGTGTATAGGGATCTGTTTTTTCCCCCACTATGAAAAAATCCTTGTTCCTCAGTTGTTTATTATTTATTACAAAGTGCAACGGAAGGAAAACGAAATTCAGTAAAAAACAAAACTTTCATATTCCAAGCTGTCACTCACTCACTCTGTTGGCTGTTTATCCAGCTTAATAAATATTTTACAAACTAAATAAAAACACGAGTAAGATTATGAATACTTGTAACCGTATATTTCCACAGGCTTCCAGGTGATATGACAATTTAATATCGTGGGAAATATCACCCATCTAAACCCTACAGCAGTCAGTGATCTCCTAAAGAAATCTACCTGCACTGTAAAACATAATTGATAATATATAGTCGCTTTTAACGCATTAATACACATAGCAACAACAGACTATTATCATTATTATTATTATTTTATCATATATATATATATTTTTTTCTTTTTGTAAATCTGTATAATTCTGTTTCTTGGCTTATACTCTGGAGGAATCAAGACGCTCTAATGTACCAAATATATACTAATAATCCCCTTATTTAGTTCATCTTCGTGAGCAAACCTAACTATAACCCCTCGCGACAACAACAAAACATAACCGAACCCAACTTAAAAGGAGTGAAGTTTTGTGTTGGTATATCTGCAGGAGCAACTGAATCCTCCAAGCTATTCCAAGCAACAGAACATTATTTTCGCTATTCTGGTCCTGTTTCCTAGCATATATACTGTACTTTGGAGGAATCATAGCACTCCAATGTAACCAAAAAAGAATTATAATACCACCTTTATTAAGCTAACGTCAACCCCATCAGCAGTCCCTCCCCCTTCTTATAATAGCCAAGGACAGAGTGTAGCCTACTCACGACAACATTCACTACGACACGACCCACTACGACCCCACACGACCCTTACACGACCCACTACGACCCCACACGACACGACCCGACCCCTTGACGCCGGTGCCATGCCGATAAGAACACCCGGTAAGCAGTGTCGTGTCTTATCTCCTCCATCGCCAAGAAGTGCTGCTGCTACAGTCCACAACAAAAACAAAACATTGAGGTGAAGTCGAAGCATATATATATAACCAATTTGTAACCATGAACTTCTTAATTAAATACACACACGTTTTTACAAGCCTTTTAATTATGTATAAACGAGAGAATACGATTTATATTACAGGGCTTTTAATTATGTATAAACGTGAGAATACGAGCACAAATTCAGTTTTTTTTTATTCTTACTTTATTTTTAAGATGCATATTACAGGGCTTTTAATTATGTATACACGAGAGAATGAATACGAGTACAAATTAAGTTTTGTATTTAATTCTTACTTTTGTTTATAATATTCCCATACCAGAGAGTGACTATATATTATCAAATGAAAACTTGTGTGTGACTGTACATTGCAGTTAGGCTGACTGGAACCTACAACCAACCAAGACCATTATTATTATTATTTTTTTTTTTAATTAATTGCCCCGTAGCGTCAATCAGGTGGCATGCAACAATACGTACAGGTAGACAGAACACATGAGAATCAAATCACTACACACACACACACACACACACACACACACACACACACACACACACACACACACACACACACACATCTTGAAAACATAGCAGAATGAAGCATAGACCACCTCCAGACAGTGTGTAGTGGACGAGGCTTGTATGTATGCTTGTATGTATGTGTATGTATGTATGTCAGCTTCGTGTGGCGTTTGATCCTATACAAAAATCTATACAAGTTTGTTAAAGTCACCACAGAGATACTACACTACTTTCATGGTGACTGCAAACATACACACACATACATACATACATATTCAAACACACACATACATACATACATATTCAAACACACACATACATACATACATATTCAAACACACACATACATACATACATATTCAAACACACACATACATACATACATATTCAAACACACACATACACATAAAAACAATTACACATACAAACACAATCACAAACACTTTTTTTTTTAAGTTCTATGCTTTTACTTTGAGAGAGAGAGAGAGAGAGAGAGAGGCTAAGAGGTAGTGTTATTAAGGGAGTACAATATTGATAGCATAAGTCCTCAAAAGATGCCAGCTTTAATGTTTGATAAGTGGGGGGGGGACGTGTCATCTCCCTCCTCCTCCTCCTCCTCCTCCTCCTCCTCCTCCTCCTCCCTCCCCCTCTTCTTCCTCCTCTTCTTCCCTCTTCCTCCTCCTCCTCCTCCTTTCCCACCTTCCTCCTCCTCCTCCTCTTCAACCCATTAACAAAAAAAATATCCATCTACCATGTTTGCTTGACTATCTACAGTATAGATATATTTTTGTTATTCGAAGTAGTAGTAGTAGTAGTAGTTGTTGTTAGTGTGCAAATATAAAATAAAACATTCAAGTAATACTCTTTTCACTCGTCATCTCTTATTTATTTATTTATTTATTTATTTATTTATTTATATTGAAAAAGAGTATTATTTTCTCTTATTCTGACAATACAGTAAACATTCTCTTTCACTTAAAGGGGGAAGTTTTGTGTTGGTCATTCTGGAGCTACTAAATCCTCCAAACTATTCCAAGCAACAGAAAAACACCATTATTAATTTTTTTGCTCTTTTGTTCCCGTTTCCTGGCATACTTTGGAGGAATCAAGGCACTCCAATGTACCAAAAGAGAATGACCAAATGAATGTACCTTACTGTATTCTGACAACAAGTAAACATTCTCTCAATGTACAGTTCAGCAAGCAAAAAGTACAAGTAAACTATGAGTGTATATGTACATGTCTGGTTACCGCTCAAAAATTTCATTCAGTCGCGTCCCACTTTACATACATTGGCTGTGGAGTCTTAATTGATTTATTTATAAGAAAACCAAGATTTATTACATAGAACTGAAAGATTTTGCCATAAACTCATTTTTCTTGCGCTTTCTACTTGCTCAACTGTACCGTACTGTATTTGACAACACAACCAGTAAATATTCTCTCAATGTACTGTATTTTTCCCCTTGTCCTTCTGCCAGTGACTGACTTGCCCAAACTGAACCACCATCACCACCACCACATTTAACTTTTGCCTCTCCTTCAAACTTTCCAGCCTAAGAAGAGTTTCCTGGTCTTTGTTTCTTTCCCCATCCTTACCCACACACACACACACACACACACACACACACACACACACACACACACACACTACTACTTCCCTCAACAGTGTAAATTAAATGTTAACTTCCCATTTTCTGCAGGAGACAAAGCTGAGGTGGGGACAGTGTGTGTGTGTTTTTGTGTGAGGAGGTAGAAAAGGAGTTGGTGTAAGGAAATGAGGAGGAGGAGAAATTATAAAGGGAACACAATGGGAGATTAAAGAATGAAGAGGTAGGTGGTGAAAGAGGGAATAATAATAATAATAAATAAACGAGTTCTAGGATTGTTCTCCAAGTCTCTTTACCCACACTTACTAAATCTACTTTTCTTCCTACATTTCATCCTCTTATTTTAACTTATTAATAACTGCGTGTAGTTAGGATGGAGAGAGGGAAGGAAAGGGAGGATAATTTTTTTATTTAGTACATTGGAGTGCCTTGATTCCTCCAAAGTATGCCAGGAAACAGGACCAGATGAGCAAAAATAAGGGTGTTCGGTTGTTGCTTGGAATAGTTTGGAAGATTCAGCTGCTCCAGATTTACCAATACATAACTTCCCCCTTAAGTTAAGAGGCTAAGGGTGTTAATTTATTATGATGGAAGGTAATGTAGTGTACCATTTTTTTATTTTTTTATCTCGCTGCCATATATATTTTTTCCCTCCCTCTCCCTCTCGCCAGTCTTCCAAATTTGTTCTATTTTTTGGCTCTGTAATTTTCATTTGTCTATCATTCATTTTCTCTCCCTTCACATCCTCTCCCTTCCTCCCTTCACATCCTCTTTACCTTCCTATCCCAACATCACTTATATTCCAACTCTCTCACTCTTTCTTCCTTCACCTTTCTACCTTCCCACCATTCCAACACCACTTCTTTATAAACTCTCTATCTCTATCTCTCTCTCCCTCTCCCTCTCCCTCTCCCTCTCCCTCTCACTACACCTCTGCCCCCCCCCCCCTTCGCCCAGTCAGACAATTTATGCACAGTGCAGTTTTAATGAAATCGTAACTTAGCAATGGTGCGTGTCAGCCTGTGTGGGGTAATTAATATCGCGACTACACGACGAGAATGGGTAACGGGTGTGGGGGGGGTTGGGGGGAGGAGTGGTTAGTGGGGGGGGGGGGGACGAGGAGGAGGAGAGAGGAGGGAGGGTGGGGGGAGAGAGGAAGAGGAGAAGCCGGGAAGGGTAATTAATACAGGGCAGGTACATGACGAAATTGGGGTTAAGAGGAGGAAGGGAGGGAAGGGGAGGGAAGGGAGGGAAGGGAGGGGAGGGAAGGGAGGGTAGGGGAGGGAAGTGGAGAATTGTCAATGAATGAAAAGATGTAAGGGAGGGAGAGCAACTGGAGGGGGAGGGAGGGAAGGAGAGAAACTGGAGGGGGAGGAAGCGGGGAGGGAGGGGGAGATTCTGAAGGACAGGAAGGTTACAAGTTCAGAGAATTACAGACACCAACTAACCTTCAGAAACAAGATAAAAAAGACAAGCAAGATAAGACAATTCAGAGAAAGAAGGAGAGAAAGGATGAAGAGGGGGAGAGAAAAGGATGAAGAGGGGGAGAGAAAGGATGAAGCGGGGGAGAGAAAGGATAAAGAGGGGGAGAGAAAGGATGAAGAGGGGGAGAGAAAGGATGAAGAGGGAGGGAGGGGGAGAGGCTAAATTAATATAGCACAGAAACACTGATTCCGAAGCTGAGGTTGGGAGGGAGGGAGGGAAGAGGAGGGAGGGAGGGAAGAGAGAGGGAGGGAGGGAAGAGAGAGGGAGGGAAGAGGAACGAAGAGAGGAGAGTGGGAGGAAAGGAGAGAGAGAGGGAGGGAGGGGAAGGGACATAAGAGTGTGAGCGAATCAAATGGAGAAAAAAATATAGAGTCAGCGAGTAAGGGAACGAAAAAAAGTGAACCAGTGATGAAAAGAAAAGGGTCTGAAAAAATGTTAGCGAGTGAAATGCCATAAAAAAAAAAGAGATAGATAAAAAAAAAAAGGCGAGTAAGGGAACGTGTGAGTGAGTGTAAACAAGAGTGTGAAAGGACGTGGTGTACAGGTGTGAAAACAGACTGGATGGACATGGGGGGGGGGGGGGGGGGGGGAGCGGAGGTGTGTGTGTGTGTGTGTGTGTGATATATAAGTGTGTGTGATATATAAGTACGTGTGTAAATATGTAAGTAAGCATGTGTGTGTGTGTGTGTGTGTGTGTGTGTGTGTGTGTGTGTGTGTGTGTGTGTGTGTGTGTGTGTGTGTGTGTGTGTAGTACTTGACGAAAGGTACCATTAACACTACACACGGGGGATACGACCTATAATACCATACTACGGGGGAACTGCTCAGTGTGTGTTGAAGGGCATGGGAAGAGGAGAGGATGGGAAGAGGAGAGAGGATGGGAGGATGGGAGAGAGGATGAGAGGAGAGGAGGAGAGAGGATGGGAGGAGGGGAGGATGGGAGAGAGGATGGGAGAAGGGGAGGTGATGGGAGGAGGAGAGGAGAGAGGATGTGAGGTGATGGGAGGGGAGAAGAGGAGAGAGAATGGGAGTCCAATACCGAGATACAAAACTCCCTTTACAACAAACCATCACCAAAATATTTCTTCCCGTTTTTTGTGTAATAAATATTCGTACTAAAATAGCTGAAGTCATAAATACAAGACTGGGGTATACGATATTTGGTAACAGGATATTAATTAGTTGCCCTCGTATCATTTTGTGTCCAGAAACTATTTATTATCCGTGACTATACACATGATTAATTTTCTCTCCCCACCCCCAAAAAAAAAAAAAAAAAAAAAAATGCACGTCATCCATACATACATACATACAGCTTTTGTAAGTACTGTCACGGCACATAATCCTTGACCAGTCTTCCCCTTACATTACACTGATTAAGGATTATATGCTGCGACTGAGTACATGGGGGAGGGGGAAGAAGGGGGGAATAGGGGGGGGGGGGGGTGAGAGAGATGGGGGCGACATTAGAAGGGACCCAAGCCATCATCATAATCACCCTCGATTTTATTATTGAGGGTTATATGATCATCGCCTTCACACAATCACCGTCATACGCAACAGATGAAGCCTCTAAAACACTTCCCTCTGGTTTGTCATTATACTGGAAGCCCTACTCACACATGTATTACACTCACAAGGGAACTGTATATACGAGTCACTTCATTATCACATTTGTAAGGGAGCGTTGTGGGTGTGTGTGTTGTGGGTGTTGTGTTGTGTGTGTTGTGGGTGTTGTGTTGTGTGTGTGTGTGTGTTGTGTAATGTGTGTGTGATTTGTGTATGTGCGTGCGTGTGGTGGTAGCCTTTTGATTCCCAACCTGAATGATCTGTTTCATATCCCATAATTTTTTTCACAAAGTTCATCAGTCCTCGTCCACCTATACCCGGAAATACTTTAGGTACTCGGTTGATGTTTGGGTGTTGTGGCAATCAAACCTGCTCACCCAATTTCACTCCAACACACTCCACAATCTGTCCATCATACACTAATCATATTAAACCCACAACCCATGTAACACCAACCCATGTAACACCAACCCATGCATGCACCTACCCCAAAACCAGACCCTTACCAACTTCACGACACAAACCCACAACACAAACCCGACCCCTAACCCAATCACACCACCACAAACAACCCGACCACAACACCACACAACCTGACATCTAACCCAATCACAATATCAGACCCCACAACCCCACACAACACCAACACAACCCCACAACAACCTGACCCCACACCAACACAACACAACCCCACCCCACCACCATAAATCCAACCCAACCCAACCTCACCCAACCCTACCTACCTTTCCCTCATTAATGATACCCGTGTTTAAATTGGGTCAGCGTCGAGGTCATTATACATTGCAAATAATCAGCTTAATTATGCAGTCACCATTATCATTTATTACCTGTCACTTAAATAATTAGAGCTGCGATTATAGGTAGCTAGAATATAAATGGCATCGGGGTTGGATCTCTTCATTAACTTGCAGGTGTTAAAAGCAACTTGTTAATCAATTGCACTGGGTTAATGGGTTAAAGAGTAGCGTGTGTGTGTAGAGTGTGTAGAGTGTGTAGAGTGTGTGTGTGTGTGTGTGTGTAGAGTGTGTGTGTGTGTGTGTAGAGTGTGTGTGTGTGTGTGTGTGTGTGTGTGTTGGAGTGATGAGTATGTTTTGTTGTGCGAGTGAGTGCGAGTGAGTGAGAGAGTGAGAGTGAGAGTGAGAGTGAGAGAGAGTGAGAAAGAGTGAGAGTGAGAGAGTGAGAAAGAGTGAGTGTGAAAGAGTGAGAAAGAGTGAGTGTGAGAGTGAGTAAGTGATTGTATGTGTGAGAGAGTATGAGTGTGTGCGATGTGTGTATGAGGTAAAGGGTTAGAAGCTAATTAACATGCTTGCATAAAATCCCTGAGCAGATTAACCAGGCGCGGGAAACCAAGGTGACCTAAGCTGGTATTGAGTCCCACCCTACCTACCTCACCCTGGCCCCCTACCTCACCCTGGACCCCTACCTCACCCTGGTCCCGTTACAAAAATACAAGACTTTCGATCGTGACTGCACATCTATTTATTTATTTATTTACTTATTATTCCTGATGTGTTCAAACCCGCCATCATTTTAATTTCCCAATATTGAAAAATCATCAAAACTATTCATGGAGAGTAATAGAGGTGAAGGAAAAACGTTCATTGCTCATTGTAAGACCATTATGTGAGAATTAAATATCATGACCCGAGTCGGCCCACTTGTCATTAACACCACTCCAACTACAAAGCAAGAAGCATTTAAAGTACAGAGAAAAATGTGTTTACAATTATTGCGAAACTCTTTAAAAGGACCCTGTGATCTCGTGTGTGTGTGTGTGTGTGAGAGAGAGAGAGAGAAAGAGAGAGAAGGAGAGAATTGGAGGCTTCTGATTCCTCCCAACTATGCCACGAAACAAGCCCCTTCCATCTACTGCATAGGTGGTGTTTCGTAGCAATATTTGAAGGACTATATATAATTTACCTCCATATTTTCTGACTACATTCACATTGCAGGGTCTTTTAATGAAGGGGGTGCGTATAGTTTTTGGCATTTATGTAGATGATTCCTCCAAACTATTCCAAGCAATAGGCCACCACCATTATTATTGTTAACCTGGTTCTGTTTGTTTCCTGACATACTTTGGAGGAATCAAGGCACTCCAATGTACCAAAAGTATACTCTCCCCTAAAGTCATACATAATTCACACTGGATGATTCTAATTATGACCGAGAGACTGACAGAGGAGGGTTCAGTCTGTTGTTCTCATGGTACCCACGTATAAGCTTCGTATCTGCTTCACTAATTACTCTTGGCTTGCTCTTTTTTCCCCCCGTGACCGTGGATGCAGTTCTGATGGAGTTGTTGGGAAAGGGGGGAAGGAGGGAGAGAGGGGGGAATCGAGAGGGAGGGAGGAGGGACGCGGGAGGGAGAGGGAGAGAGAGTAATAATAACAATAATAATAATTTTATTTCTCACCAATAGTGGTTAACGAAAGGGAGAAAGGGAGGGAAAGGAAAGGGTTAAAGGCGGGAAACGAAAGGGAGAAAGGAGGGAAAGGAAAGGGTGAAAGGCGGGAAACGAAAGGGAGAAAGAAGAGAAACGGTATGGAGAAACGAGAGGGAAGGAAGGTAGCGGGTAATGAATATTGGTATAACAGTCCCTGGGTTATCATAAAGACGCCCCGACATCAGGTAGTAATGACTTACACTTGTGCCCCATTAGATGAGATCACCGCTGGCCATTACTGCTCTCTCACCTTCCAACCAATTCTCTACCAGGTGACCGACTTCCTTATATACCCTGCCAAGTTGTCGTTTCCCTGCTTTTTTTCTCCCTTTCGTTTCCCTTGTTTTTTTTCTCCTTTTCGTTTCCCTGCTTTCTCCCTTTCGTCCCTCTCTCTCCCTCTTATACTTATAATAATAATATACTAGATGGAGTGTCGTATGTAGATGGTATTTTTGTTTTATATAGGTACTCATCTTTCCTTTATTATACCCATCCTACCTTATTTTACCTATTACCATCGCCCCCCCCCCCTTTTTCCTCATTACCCATCATCCCTCTTCAAATTACCCATCACGGTTCCCCCTCTTAACATTAACCATCACTCCTAACTGAATCCTCCAAACTATTCCCAGCAACAGAACACCATTATTTTTGTTAATGTGGGCCTGTTTCCTGACATACTTAGGAGGAATCAAGTCACTCCCATGTACCAAAATGGGAGTGACCACCATAACCGAGAGAAACGGGACCCACTGGAATCATAAAACAGGGACAGAAGACAAGTACCTGCACTCAGGATGGAAATTATCCTAATAAACGCATCTTGCTTGGTTCACCTCCCATACATACATACACACATACAAACATAGATACAAACACATATATAGAAACAGAAACATACATACATATATACAAACACATATATACAAACATATATACAAACATATATACAAACACATATATACAAACATATATACAAACACATATACAAACAAACATACATATATACATACATACAAACATACATACATATACAATTCGAGGGACGAAACACTTATGTGCAACTTGAAGCCACCCAATGTATGATACATATTTATGCAGATTAGGAATATTATTGGTGAAAGATTGCAAAAAAATAAAAAATATATAAAAACTAACTAGGGTATTACTCTGGAGAAGACATAACCTTCACCATTTAGACAATTCTCACGTGAACTGAATGATAATGAGTTCCGTTAGTCATTCGTTATAGTGGATGCATATTGCTCACACACACACACACACACACGCCAGATGGGAGAAGGAAAAGAACAAGGGGGAAGGAGGAGTGTAAGTGACCGAAAGACGAAGGGAAAATGAGGAAGGTGGAAGGAGAAAGAGAAGGTGGAAGGAGAAAGAGAAGGCAGAAGGAGAAAGAAAGGAGGGAGGGAGGTGGAAAGAGGAGAAACGAGGGAGGTAAGGAGGTAGAAAGAGGAGAAAGGAGGTGGAAAAACGAGGGAGGTAAGGAGAAACGAGGGAGGGAAGGAGAAACGAGGGAGGGAAGGAGAAACTACTGATAGAGGGAGTGAGGAAAGGTAGAGAAGGGAGAGAGAGGGAAGGTAGAGAATGTGGAAGGAAGGCAGAGGTGGTGGTGGAGGAAGGGAAGGTGGAGGAGGGAGGTATACAGGTCTAGGCAGAGCTGGTTGCTGGTTTGCCTATAGATGCCAATCATTCAATTACCATATCGGCATATTCTTAACACGTAGTTACTGATCAAGATGGAAGGACAATATTTACCACACAAATTATTACGTCAACACCGACAACAAAATTAAACTGAAGAATATCAAATTGAAGATAATCAAAGAAAGAAAATAAGAAAATCGAACTAAGAATTTTAAAAAGAAGTAAATCAAACAAGAAAATCAAACGTACACAATACATTAATAATTTACATACACATATCTCACTACAATTCCACTCCTTGCACTTTAGCGATATAAATTAATATAATAAAAAACTACTATATACCATCATTTATACATAAGTAAGCAAGCCAACATAAGCATACCAACTTTAGTGTATCTAAAATTTTGTGTAATAATTATTATAATCCAGTAATTCAGTCAAGTAAAATACACACACACACACACAACGAAATTAGAAAGTAACCAGCAGCCATAACTTACCTTAAATTTTGGTTTGTGTCTGACAGCCTGCCTTCCGTCCCTGCCTTCCTTCCACCTCTCGACATTTTCATCCACTTCCAATTCATCGTGTCATATCTCAGCCATCCTTGCAACACAGTGTCCTTGTATAGCATCTACGCCACTACTATGAACACCGGGACGGAAATACGATACAGACAGTGGCCCACAAATGACACAATCTTCGCTACACGGCAGGAAAAATGTAGAAACGGGAGGAGAGGTTTCTGAGTGTCACGAACATGGCGGCGTCCTGCGTGGTGGGTTGCTGACTGACAAACAATGACTGGACTGAACTGAACTGAACCGGTGTGGAGTGGTGAGTGTGAGTGAGTGAGCTACCTGTGACGCTGGCTACCCCTCCTCACCCCCCTCCCTCTACCCCCCACCCCCATTATCTTATACGTCATTTTATACGTGTGATATCGGTTCTGGCAACAGTGTACGTGACGTCAGTGATGGCGTTTGAGATATGAAGTTGATCGGCTCGACTCACTTTGAACTAAGGGTTGATGAGACGAAGCATGAGTTGGGATAATGAATCGAGCAAACCAACCTTAATCCCAACACCACACACACCACCACCACCACCACCTCTGACGTCAGGTACAATGTTACCAGAACCGATATCACACCAGTTCCTTTCTTCTACCCACCCACCCCACTTACCTCTCCTCGTCACCCCCACTTACCCCTCCTCTCACCACCCCCACACATTCCTTCTACCCCCCCACACCTTCCTCTATCCCAAGTACCCCTCCTCGTCACCCCCTACACCTTCCTTCTACCTCCCATTTACCCCTCCTCACCAGCCCCACCCCTCCCTCTATCCCCCACTTACCCCTCCTAACCCCTCCCCCCTCTCTCTTCCCCCCCCCCTCCGGAATTATAAAGACCTTAGTGGCTTCTAATGTCTCTGTTGTTCAAAAAAATATATAAACCTATTTCAGGACATGATACTATTCTCTTAGACACCCCTCATTAAGTCTATACCCCTGTGTGTGTGTGTGTGTGTGTATGAGTGTATATGTGTATGTATATGTATGTATCAGTCTGTGTGTGTGTGTGTGTGTGTGTGTAAGATTGTAATGGTGTCCAAGTTGATAGTTAAGTGGTTTGTGTTGTTCTGTTGTAGACTAACAGTAGCTAACCAAGAGGAGGAAATTGACTGACTGAAATTAACTGACTGAAATTGACTGACTGAAACGGCCTGACTGAAAATGACTGACTGACTGACGGGAGCTAACGAGGAAAGTGAAATTCGTGTATGAAAATATTGTCTATATATATATTTATATTTTTATAATTTTGTGTGCCTTTTTGCCTGTAATAATATACATATGCATGAGCTTAAAAAAAAAAAAAAAATATGCATGAGCGTCACATAATTAGTATAAAAATAATAATAAAAAATATGGGATTTATGGCACTTTGGGATCAATATACATTTCACTTGTGATGTACCGATATATATAATGCAATTGGTCCCACAAAAAAATAAAAATAAATAATAATAATAATAATAATAATAATAATAATAATAATAATAATGATAATAATAATAATAATAATAATAATAATAATAAGTTATAAATAATAATAATAATAAATAATAATAATAATAATAATAATAATAATAATAATAATAATAATAATAATTTAAAAAATCATGCACTATAATTACACCTAAATAATGATGGAGAGTAAACAACATTTTTTATGCCCGTTAATCCTACTGTTTCAATTCCTCCTAATTGTCAAACATGCTTAATTACATAACCAATATAATAAGCACTGACGCATTATTGAAAGTGAGATTAATAATGAAAAAGTGTGCTAATCATTTAATCACACACACACAGTAACACTCTCTCTCTTTCTCTCTCTCTCTCTCTCTCTCTCTCTCTCTCTCTCTCTCTCTCTCTCTCTCTCTCTCTCTCTCTCTCTCTTTCTGTCTTTCTATCATTTAATCACACACACACAGTAACACACACTCTTTCTCTCTCTCTCTCTCTCTCTCTCTCTCCTCTCTCTCTCTCTCTCTCTCTTCTCTCTCTCTCTCTCTCTCTCTCACCCAACTTTTTTTTTTTTTTTTTTCTTTTTTTAAGTTGAAGGTACTTGGTTATGCCCTTTGTAGATAATTGGCTCATAGGTGTGTGATTAATATTGATATAACACTAATAAATCCACACGCATCTGTTAATTGAGCACACCCGTGGTCATGAAAATAATGTTATATATATATGTATGTAGAGAGAAATTTTATGTATATATATATGTATGTATGTATATATATGTATGTATATAGATTTTACGTGGTGTAGGTAGGTAGGTAGGTAGGTAGGTAGGTAGGTAGGTAGGTAAGTAGGTAGGTAGGTAGGTATGTAGGTAGGTAGGTAGGTAGGTAGGAATAGTTCAGCGAGTAGAAGGTGCTAGAAAAATATGAGTGTAATTACTGTATTATATATATGTTAATATTTTTTAATTCTTTGTAGTATACCCTGGTATTTTTATTAATTAATGAATCACTATAAGACTCCAGAACCAATGTA